>CAUYRT010056935.1:0-54986 GCA_963574885.1 Lepilemur ruficaudatus | reverse complement strand
TGCTATTGCTGGATCGAATGGTATTTCTATTTTTAGCTCTTTGAGGAATCTCCAAATTCTTTTCCACAGAGGTTGCATTAATTTGCAGTCCCACCAGCAGTGTAAGAGTGTTCCTGTCTCTCTACATCCTCGCCAGCATTTGTTGTTTTGGGATTTTTTGATAGAGGCAGATCTCACTGGGGTTAGGTGATATCTCATTGTGGTTTTGATTTGCATTTCTCTAATGATTAGAGATGTTGAACATTTTTTTATATGTTTGCTGGCCATTATTCTGTCTTCTTTGGAAAAGTTTCTGTTCATTTCCAAGAAGCTACTTTTTAAAGAAAGTTGCAACTCTTATTCTGAGAGTTGCTTGACCCATGTAAAATTTGAATTTAATAATGAATTTATTATGAATGTCCTCTTTTCTTTGTGTTTATTAATTGCAGATAACAAGGGCAATCCACAGACTTGAAACATGAGTTCAGATGCCAGCCAAGACGTGATTACCACTCCACCTCCTCCCAGCATGCCTCACAAAGAAAGATATTTTGACCGCATCAATGAAAATGACCCAGAATACATTAGAGAGAGGAACATGTCTCCTGATCTACGACAAGACTTCAACATGATGGAGCAGAGAAAGCGAGTTACTCAGATCCTGCAAAGTCCTGTGAGTTGAAATAATTAGAAGGCTATAATTTTTCTTCCTCTTTGGAAACCTTGATATAGTGAGGTAAAAGGTATCTTAAACTACCCTCAGGTTAAACGAGGGATAGAGAAAGAGTGACCAGTTACTTCCAGTCTTTCAAAGGAGAAATGGACACCTAATTCATATATTTGATTTGCAAACCTTTAATAACAAGCTAGTATTGTGTTTGGTGTTTTAAATTTTCTTTTATGTGTTTTCTGGGTGTAATCCTTCATTGAAGGAGGACTAAAGATTTTACTGAATTCAAGGACACCCATTTCAGACTGAATATCTGGGAAGAAAAGAAAGCCACAAGTCATAGAAACCAAGAAATAAGTTACTTATATCCCGTGCACATATTTTCTTCTTCCTTTGGTTACCTTGGCATTCAGGGCAGCATAGGAAGATTTAAGGTTTTTGAGGAAGTCTACGATTTGGCAGCCTAATGTTACATATACTTAATGCAGGCACACATATGGGAAAACACACCAAACTGAATTAAAAGGAGATTACAAATTCAGCTCAAGCTGAAAATTCTGTCTGCACAGCAGTATTCAGACTTTGTGAATCATATTCAAGTGATTTGTTAGTTTTCTTACAAACTCTTAGAATTGCCCAGGTCACATGTAAGTGATGGAAAAATGAGAGAACAGCTTGATTTAAGGTGCAGAATTAATTAATAACGTCATGCATAATGAAGGTCATGCACCCCATAAGGCAGAATGTTCAGCACACAGACACATGATGTCCAGGTTAAGGATATGTTAGGTTTCCAACTTGAGTACCAAAATAAGTACCAAGGCTTAGAGGTGCCTGAAGTGGCCCTGGTAAATCATTTTTGTTGTGTCCTTATGAATTCAATCACAGAGGTTGAGTCCAAAGCTGAAGGAGAATTCCATTCTAATTCTTCCATACCAGTGCTCTTGGTTGAAAGCATCGAAGTACAAGTTACAAAAGCAATGCAAGCTTTGAGGAATTTTAAAAGTATAGCACTTAAAGAAACCCTTTCCAAATGGAAAGGAGATTAACCAGAAAAGTCATGATGAGAGAGTAAATGTTCAGTGCCTTGTTTCATGCAAACTTGAGTTTTTGTGTTCATAAATACTTACAGGGCACATTATTTGGATCAAAATAGATTTATTTCCTCCTCTAAAGAAACCCCACTTTTAAGAACTTACTTATTAACCAAATGATTATAGTGATAGATAGCATATAGTAATTGAAAGAATGAGAGTGAAGTTTAGATTTGGTTCACGGTTATTAAATTTTGAGATTTCTTTGGGAAGTGTTCCAAAGAGGGACCATTTGATTCTAACTGTAAAATTTAAATGAAAATACTAAACTACATTTTCATGCCAGGGTTTTTGTTTTATAGTTTATCCATTAAACTAAAGACAGCATAACTTTTAGTAGATTATTTAAATGTTTTATGTTTAATGTAAATGTATTTCCATTTGTAAATTGGCTTAAAAGTACCAATTTTACTTATACATTGGGAAACTTAAATAATGAAAAGGACAAACATACAGATTGTTATTTCCCTATTCACTGAATAAGAATAATCATTTTCTGTCCAGATAGAAACAAAGGAAACTGAGGCCTAAAAGAATTGTGGATTGGTAATTTTTTCTTTGCTAATGAATTTAAAATCTTGTTTGTGAAAGACTTGGAAAAGTGTGTGAATTTTGTCTTTTTGTCATATTTTAGGATAGTGGTTTTCGAATTTCTTTTAATGCAACAAACTTTAACCAAAGGAAATGATACATGGTGGCTTGTGTAAATATTAGTTATCTATCACTAAATAACAAAGTCCCCCAAAACTTAGTAACTTAAAACAACAAGTATTTATTATCTCACCATTTCTATGGGTTAGGAATTCAGGAGCAGCTTAGCTGAGTGATTCTGGCTCAAGTCCTCTCAAAGTTGCAGTTAAGACATTAGCCAGGGCTACTGTCATCTGAAGGCTTGACTGGAGCTGGAGGACCTGCTCTTGTAAGACGGATCACTCACATGGCATTTGGCAAAAAGCCACAGTTCTTTGCCATATGGACCCTTTTCAAAAACTGCTTAAGTGTTCTCCCCCAGATCAAGTATCCAAGAGAGAGCAGCCTGCAAAGGCTTCTTATGACCTAATACCAGACATTACACACATTATCACTTCTACCACTTTTATAAGTTATAAGTGAGTCACTAAGTTTAGCTCATACTCAAGGGGAAAGAAATTAAGCTCAACCTTTTAAGGGGAGAATTGTCCATTCTCTGGTCTCAGTTTATTATTATTATTTTCTTTTTAGAGGTGGAGCCTCACTGTATTGCCCAGGCTGGATGCAGTGGCTATTCACAAGTGCGATCATAGCACACTGCAACCTCAAACTCAAGCAGTACTCCTGCCTCAGCCTCCCAAGTGGCTGGGACTGCCGCACTCAGCTAGTTTTATTTTAAAAGCACCACAGTCTGCCTTCAGTCACAGTTATTTTTCTTCTTCCCACATGCACTCTCCTAACATTCCCTAAAAGTCATATCCTCATATCCCACATTACACCAGCTCAAATCCAGAATCTCATCATCTGGGTTTGGTACAGGTGCAGATGACCCACATTAGGGTATAGTTACTGAAGTACAATTCCTCAAATAAGTTCTTCTCAGTCTACTGACCTGTGAACTAAAGAGACAAGTTATCTGCTCCCCACACACTCAGTGGCAGGACAGGTATAAGATAAACTGCTATAGACATTCCTGTTCAAAAAGGAGAAAAGTAGGTGATACAAGGGAGTGACGGGTCCAGAGCAATTGTGAAATCCATCTGGGTAAAATGTTTGGAAGTTCCTTGATAAGTACTCAGTCCTACTACTTACCAGCAGTGAATCTCCATGGTGCTGCCCTCTGGGTTCTTGGTTCCACTGTCTGAATCATCCCTTATTTTCCCTGAATGGAAGCCTGTGTTGACAACTGTGTGTTTTTCTCAGCTTGCTTTCTTCTTATAGAGGTTTTGGGGATTCAAAGGCCTTTTTTCCTCTTGTACTGTCTTTGTTCCTTTCAGCCCAAGCTTGCAGTATTTCTGCCAATATAATTCTCTTAAAACTTTTGTGGGTCTCCTGTGAATATTGGGGTTCACTCTGTTAGACAGTATCCATAACCAATTAAAATCATAATCAAAGATATTACTAATTCATATTTGTAAATAACAAATGTATAAGTCTTGTCTTTAAATTTTTTAGTTAATTTGGGAAGAAAAAATCAGGAGAGAAATAAAAGCAAAGTATAATGCTTTTTTATTAAGCACTTATTATGTGCCAGGCACCTATTATGTATGTATGATAATCCTTAATCCTCAAAGCAACTCAGTTAAAGAAGTATTAATATCCCTTGTTTATAGATAATAAACTGAAACTTAGAGACATTAAATAATTTGCCAAAGGTTTTACAGCTTACTTAAATGGTGGGGTAGGAATTTAAACTCCAGAGCTCAAACCCTTAACCACTAGTCTGTATCACTTACGGCATTCAATAACAAAAAAATTCCATCCATATATTATTGTTATATTCATCTTCAAATTCTCTTGCTCAAGTTAACCCAACCCAAGAAGAATTTCCAATCGTAAGACATTTTGGTGTAAATGTAAATTTGGGTGACAAAAATAGCACCTTACTACTTTGAGCTGAGACAAAAAAGAACGAAGTATTTGTTTCATTCTGACCCTCAACTATTGCTTCTTTCTAGGAATGTCAGAGCTTTTCTTCATATTTAAATTTTTTTAAGAAAATATTTATCTTAAAAATTAAATACCAGGGGGTAAACTAGTTTAACTTGAGATTTTGTTAATGCAATAGAGAGAATCCACAAGTTCTCTTTAACCAATGTACTCCTCATATGTGATGTCTACGGAGACTTTAGGTTGTAATTTACACCCCTTTTCTCAAAATGAAGTGTCCGGGACAAACTGGTGGAATTAAATGATGCTTCATCAAAGTTAATGAAGCATATAAGTTAAAAACTAGCAGATAGCACATTGAACACAGTAGATATTTAGTAAGTTCTGAATGCATGGATGGATATGTGAATAGCTGGGTGGGCTTGGAGACATTAACACTTGAATGTCAATCTCTTAGTGAACTTGCCTGTTTAATATGGAAAACGGTTGGCTTCTTAAGCCTTGCCACGATAGGAAGCAGTTTAGACTGGTTGACACAAGTGTACAATGTTATACTGAAAAATAGGACAATAGGAGTTGAGTTGGTGTAAACCCAGGCACATGACATACTAACATTTTTTAATAACAGGGCACTGTCTGATGCTATAAGGTTATTGTGAGAGGAGAGAGACTTCAAAGCCATGTGCATTTAAGATATCACTAGAATTAAGGCCTAAATGTTAACAGGGTGACTTAATTAGAATAATTGGTCAAAATCACCATGATCTATATGGTCACTTTGGACCTTTAAGATGCAAGTATTCCTTATTAGCTTTGCTTACATTTTTATGGTATACCAGCTTGGGGAAAAGATGTTATTCTCACCTTTAGCTTCATGTTAGTTAAGACTTAGATATAGGAGAGATGCCATCCAAAAGAAAATTTGGTTTATTTGTTTTTTCTCCTTTCAACAGGGCCAGTGATATTCTATTTCCAAATGAATACATTTCTTAATGGAGAAATTCTAAGTAAGTTTGTTATGCTCCTAATCCCACTTTAGGAAAAATCTAATAGCATAATTGCAGGGTGCCTTGGGAGCAGCAAGTCTGTAATCTTTTTTTTTTTTTCCCTTTTTGCCCCAATTTTCCTCTCTAGTAATTATTACGAGGTAGAACATCCAGATGTGGATATTTAAAATCCATCTCTCATGTCTCTGATATTTATCAGTATTCTGTTACCTGAGTTTACTAATTTTTCTCTTTTTGGTTTGCATTTTGTTTTTTGTTTTTTTGCATTAACTGAAATAATTGTATCAGGTCATTTTCCCTTATCAAATTGGTCTTCTTTTCTATGACCTAAAGCATGTTTCATCTATTGCCACTTTCTCCTGAGAGTTCTGATCTAGTATACAGAGACATAAGATCTGATATCACAAGTTAATTCTACTTTTGGTTTATAGTACACAGGAATGTATGTAAACTTAAAGTATGCTCTTAGCTGACATGAATCTCAAATCTCTGAATCTTTCATATTTTTAGAAGTTTATTTTTGTCCACACCATACAAATTCAGTTTATGGTCTCATTCCCTCAACATTGATAGGAAATGTATAAAATAAAAGGGTGTGAGATTCAGATAAGGCTTTTAAGGTACCCTCTCTCTAACTTAAACATTTTGCTTTTCACCTGGTTTTTTTTGTCATACTTTTTGGACCTGTGTTTGAGAGAGCTGTCCAAACTATAATGCTCTGGGGACAAACTAAATTTGCAAGTAGGATTTTATTTGAGTTCAAGAATTAAATGTCTTTTTAAAAATTTATAATATTCAGTGAAGATGAATTTCTTATTTAATGAAAATTAATTTCACCCAGTAGATGATTGACAGACCTAATTTACACAGGAGGAATTTCTCATTAAAGTGATGGAGTGATAAAACTGTTTTCTGGCTAATAACCTATGAAATGGATCTTTGCTATCATTAACTCAGTCAAGATTGAGATCAAATTCTTCAATCTTGACTAAGTTAATGAAAAGAAAAAGAAAAGAAAATCTAACTTACTATTTTATGAATTGAGCACTGAACTAGACATTCAAAGACTCTAGGAATGTAAATGACACAGTTTCAGTCTTCAGATATTATGATATAGTAGAGTATGAAAAAATATATCAACAATCACAATCATATGATAGGTACTCTGATTATACTTTCGGGAGATGTTAAGAGTTCAGAGTGGGGTGTGGAAGAGAGGAAATGTAGAGATCCCTTCTAACTGGGGTGATGAGGAGGGACTTCAAGGAGAAGGTGGCATTTAAGATGAATGTTGAATAAAGAGTAAGAGTTCATTAGGAAGAGGACCAGTGGAAGCCAGCACTCGCATTAGATGAAATAGAATGAACGAGGATAGAGAGCACAAGTTGTCATCAGGCAATGCTGAATGAACCTCATAGGCTAGACGAGAGCATGAGATAAATGGTAAATAAAGCCAAAAAATTACGTAGCTGCAGATTATGGAAAATTTGGAGTACCAAGCTATTTTCACCTAAGTTAGAAGTCAGTACATTTTCTTATCATTTCCAGTTTTAATTCATTGATACAATTTTTTTTTTTTTAAAGAGACAGCCTTGTTTTGTCCCCCGGACCGGAGTGCAGGAATATAATCATAGCTCACTGCAGCCTCGAACTTACCAGCTCAAGTGATTCTCCTGCCTCAGCCTCCTGAGAGGCTGGGATTACAGACATGAGCCACTGTGCCTGGCTCCAAAATATTTTTATATGTATTTGTATACAGTACTTGTTTTGGATCTAGGTTCAAATCCTTGCTTCACCCACCACTTATTAGCTATGCGACCTTAGGAAACTCACTTAACTTGAGCTTCCATTTCCTTGTTTGGTAAAATGGGGAAAATACCTCATGTAGTTATTGTGACAATTTAATGAAATAACATAAAAGCATGTAGTGCAGTGCCTAGCACGTAGGCAATGATTATTGTGGAAATTATATAAATTGCTAATTTACAGCACATTATGCTTTTGTGGCAACACTTTGAAGATTATAATCATAAGTCCTTAGACTGTAATTTGATTTTTGAAGGTCATAAAAAATACGTCACTCTGATTGCACTCTGGCTTATTCATCTTCACAAAATGTAACAGCTCCCACTGGCTTCTCCTCTCTGCTCTTCTATATCTGAGAAGGAAGACATGTTTTATGCTGTGGTTTTGTGTATATGGAGTTTGATCTTTTAACCTGACTCTTCTCTAGTGGAGAGTCTGGGGAACTGTTGGCTAATGTGACATCAGATGCTCGGCATGTGACCTCGCTGCCCTGCTTATAATAAGTTAGTTTCTCATTATGCTTTGATGAATTCCTGGCTCAAAAGGGCAAGTACTTAGCCTGGTACTCCAGAATCACTGTAATCTGCTGCTGTGTATTTTTTTTGCTTTATGTACCGTTACAACCTAATGCTCTAATCTAGCCTGAGAGGTTTACTCAGCATTTTTGATCACAACATGCCTGCTGCCTTATTAGTTGTATTTGGTTTCAGAGATACAATCTGGCTCTGAAAAAATTAGGAAAAGATCCTGTGCCCAGTTGAGAGTTCCAGATTGGAGTCTTTATTCCATTTACTTATTAGTTTTGCAGGCTTCAACAAGTCATTGCCTATCTTAGGACTTTGTTGTGAGACTCAAATGAATCAACTATAAAGGATTATTTTATTAACATTGAGCTCTAGTAGGAATGTGATTAATTGTGCATAAAGATAAAAATTTAATATTTTAATATTTTAATAGAAGCTTAATATTTACTGACACATTTTTAAAATCAGCTGAAACAGTTTTAATCATTAGTAATTTTTATGCTGTTTTATGACATAATTATCTGAACAATATTTCAAAAACATTTGAAACATTAAAAAATGAGCTAAAAGATGAGTTATGACATTCATGGCAAATTTTTTGCATGAGAATTCTTACCTGTTAAAGCACTGTCAACTATATAAAAAGGCTGGGGAGATTTCATTTACTTTGAAAATTTACTGCATAGAAGTTATTCACCAACCTTAAAGGGGGCATTCGTATTTTTCCTCTTATTCTTAATTGATTTCAGAGGGCTTATACATCCCTCTATAACACCATAGATACCCCAAAGCTTTAGGATGATCCTCACATATTCTGGGACATATGGAAATGAAAAGGCATTTTCACTAATGGAAAAAGAGCATTTGACCTGTGTCCTTGCCTCCAACATTTACCAGCTATGTGACTATGAACAGGTTTTCAACCTTTCTTATTTAGCTTTCTCATCAGTTCAATAAATAGTTACGATTCTCTTGAGCAACTGGTTGGTTTTTAATCTTAAAGCCATTGTAAATAAGTATGCTGAGCAGCTTGTCTTGATTCATATGGCTGCCAGAGAGTTTAGATAAAAGTTGGCCCATCTTTAGCAAATGCATACAATTTTATAGCATTCACTTTGTGTCTTAACTTCACTCTTAGCTATGGCTGCCCTCCTTATGCTTATTTTCTCTTTAGTTCTATTTTTCTTACCTATATTTAATTTATATTATTTTATTTTGTAATTATTTTAATCTGTGGAAGCTGCCTTAAGTACTTCCTGGAAGAACATGCGGGTAGCACATTCAGTAAAATAGATAATGCCTGTTTCTCAGAGCTATTACAATGTCTGTAATGAGCGAGACATATAGTAGGTATCTTTTTTTTTTTTTACTTAATCAAAGAATATTTTGATTATAGCTGCTTTGAAGTGAGAAAAGTTTAAGTGGTTTGATTTTGAAGGGAAGATAAAGTTTCAGAAAAGCAGACTGATCCATTGCCATGTGTCCAGAAGTTTTCTGTAGTTTACATAAAGATAAAAGAGGATATCTGGAAGGTTCTTTTTCATTTCAGCCTTAAGCATGGTAAAATATTTATATTACCCATCTGTATGAAGGCGTTTGTCTGTCTTATATACAGCTCTCAACCATTTTATGTTCACTGGGTCTTGGGTATTAATGGAGTTTTCTAATAAATATGTCTTTGTAAAGACATTTTATGGGACAGTTTCTCTGGTTTAAATCATGTGCTTAAGTGAACTAGATATAGTCAATGGAATTAGGTGTTTCTGAATTTTTATAATTGTACTAATGATATACATTTAACAAGCCTTGAATTTGTAAAAGAAAAGCCATATTTAGCTGGTGTAAACTGCTCCATGAACTCAGGATTCAAATATGGTCACAATTAGTATTTTTTTTTTTTTAATTAATCACTCAGACATCCACCCGCATTATTAGCAGAAAGTACAGCATCTTCTTCTTGGAATTTCTGCTTTCCTATGAGTTGTCCCAAGAACTTCACTGACTTATACGGTCCAAATGGGCTCATCAGTGGCTTACATATCCAACGTGTGCTGTGGGTTGTGTATCCATGGGTCTGGGTATGTGAGAGAGAGACACTAGAATCTGTTCAGCCCACCACTGCCACTGTGCTTTCTGTCTTACACTGTCTAACAGGAGCCATAGGTTCACTGTTGACCCAGATGCCTGTGCAAGCCACCGTGGTGCATCAGGGAAGGATGAACCTCTTGTACTAAATTCAGTTAACATGTTTCATGGTGCCCCATGGTTGAGCTGCCAAGATTAGCACCCAATTCGTTTAGTTTACATCAGACCCTTCTAACCTATTCTAAGAGCAACACAAGCAGTGAGTCAGGATTGGTCCGAACATCTAACTCCTCATCGCCTTGGAACTACATTTCTCCTTTCTACCATGGGCTTCTGTGCCATTATTTAAAAAAACGTCCCTGGACCTCTGGGTAATTCACCCATCCTCTAAGAAGGGACTCCAGGAGATCTTATTCCCATCCATATGAGGAAGGCTACTGTCAGTGACTCAAAACAGATTCACCCTTCTAAGGGAGGTTTCCTCAGCAATCTCCAAGGTGATTTTACCTACCCTTCTTGGAGATAGTGATTCCAAAATAGTTTTCTGCCTTCTCCCTCTTAGGTGAAGGGGGAAAAAAATGAATTTAATTTCTGGCAGAGCATCTTGCTATACAAAATCTCAAATGGAAGAGCAAAGGTTAAGTAAGTGATTTATATTGCAAGCGCCTTCATCTTTAAAACAAATGAAGTAGACATGAGCAAGAAGAGAACAAATGATGAATTTAATAAAGTAAGTGTTGGCTGGATGTGAAAGAAACCCAAAACCAGCTATTAATATTTCAACTAATGTGAAGGATTAGGAGAAGTTTCAGATTATGAATCATATTAATACTTAAAGGTTACTAGAATAGAGGTGTTCCCTTTAATGTTCATTATTTTGATTTATATAAACACTGTTTCTGCCTCTATCCCACTCCCCCAAAAAAGTTACAATACAACCCAGAATAGGAACTTACGGAACCCAAAGTTGGAAAAAAGTGTCATTTGTTTAGCGCAGTATTGCAGAAGGGGAGTGATTAGTCCTCAACTCTTCTTAGTTTGCTTTCAGAGTTTATGGAGCTAAGAAATTGCCATGAAAATCATAAAATGGAAACCATGATTATGTCTTAGTTGAAAATTTTCGCTGTGAGTCACTTTGTATTCAGAGTGGTTCCCCATTTAAATAGGGACTCTGTCCTAACTTAGATGGAGGCTGCTAAGCAAGGACTGGGTCTTGTTTTGCAGTTTACATTTGGTGTGAGTTGCATATTAATAAGAGTTGTTTTATCTAGACCTGTCTAGTGTAGATATTATAGTGTCTCGTTTTCTTTGAAATTAAGAATGCCTAATGATTTTTTATCCCCCAAAGCAAGCTTCTTGCTATTGCTTCCAATGTTTTGATTTTATTATTTTATCTTTTATATTTGTTTTTAAATAGTATAGGTAAAAGCTATTCAAAAGAGGGTGGGGGAAAGATTGATTGTATCAGAGCAAATTACATTTGGGTTGTTCTGCTCCAAGTGAGATAAATGTGCTCAGTGGTTATTTTTGTCTATTACAGGCCTTTCGGGAAGACCTGGAATGCCTTATTCAAGAACAGATGAAGAAGGGCCACAACCCAACTGGATTACTAGCATTGCAACAGATCGCAGATTACATCATGGCCAACTCTTTCTCGGGCTTTTCTTCACCTCCCCTCAGTATGTCAGTTTTGGAGAGTTTTAAAAATTATAATTTTATCTCTACTTTGGAATACTAATACCTCTCTAGTAGCATATTCTGCTCAGTTGCAGTCCTTAAGTTTATAACATCAAATACTTATAGTAACATAACATAGTATTAGAATTTCTCACGTTTTCATATCAACCAACCATTTACTAGACTTTGTGAGGATTACAAAATAGTACAAGACATGGTCCCGTTATGTTGGCACATCAGTGAGAGTCCTGGTGTAGAAACCTGGGGAGACAAGTTGGGTCTGATTGAAGAGGACCTTCACTGTTAGACCAAGGAGCGCTGCTAGCATGGACGGTGAAAAAACCTTGCGAAGAAAGAGTTGATAGGCCATAACTTACAGGTGTTTGTTTTGTTTCTGTTTGTGGTGTGTATGTGTGTTTTTGAGACAGGGTCTTGCTCTGTTGCCCAGGCTGGAATGCACTGGCATGATCATAGTTCACTGCAACCCCATACTCTTGGGCCCAAGCAATTCTCCTGCCTCAGCCTCCCAAGTACCAAGGGCTACATATGTGTGCCACCATGCCAGCTAATTGATGATAATTTAGATGAGTACCAGCAAAGGGAAAGAAACTAAAGTCAGATCAGTTACAGAATCTTTGAAAGAATCTTGATGTGAGGTATAAGTAACTAACTTAGAGTAGTGGTTATGGTGTAAGAAGAAAGTGACCAATGAGAAAGGCAGAGCCAAGGAAGTGTAGATAGGTCCTAGTTAGCAGGTTTGATGTGGTGATGTGTTTGGTGAGGGGAAAAAATGAGTTTCAAAATCAATGAGTTTTCTAGTTTGGGAGAAATATTCTATCAGAAGAAACAGAAAAATTCAAAGGTTGAGCTAGTTTTTTCACTTTCTGTAATATCGAGCATTTTGTATGTGCAAAGCACACTTTTAGGAACAGGGAATACAGTGATAAACAAGACAGACAAGATTCCTTTTCTCATGGAGACAGAAAATGGACTAAAGAAATAAATAAAATGGTCAGATAATAGGGAGTGCTATTCAGAGAATCACAGTATGGCGATGTGATAGAGAACAACTGGGTGGCTACTTTAGATCGGGTGATCAGAGAAAACTTCTCTGAGGGGGTGACATTTAGACTAAAATCTGATAGCAAGGAGTGAACTGTACCAAATTCAAGAGAAAGCATTCCAGGTCGAGGAAACTAGTACAAGTACGAGTGCCCGATGAGAATAAGACGGTGGGAATGAGTTTAGCCTCTTCAAGGGACGAAAATAAAGATAATGGTCTGGACCATGGCTTTCAAGGGGAAAGTAGAACAAAGATCAGAAACACAGGCAGAGACCAAATTGTATGAAAATCTGGTTTTAATATGGCTGGATATAAGTCATATCACAGCTGGGTTTGGAAGTTTGGACTTCATTCCTAACTTTGGGAAGCCATTTTAAGCAGGAAAATAACTTACAAAGACCACTATATGTTTTGCGTGAAGAATGAACTGGGGAATTTCATAGTACTATTAACAAAAATAGGAAAGTCCGACGTTGGAGATCTAGTTTGGCTTGGGAAATGGAGGAAGTTCCACTTTAGGCATGCTGGATTTGAGTTGCCAAGACGTTGCAGCAGTTGGAACAGCAGTCTGAGAGCTTAGGAGAGAGACTTGGCAGCTGGACATAGAAAAGTATTACTCAAAGCTGTGGATATTGATTAAATAATCATAGAAGAGGGTATAGGCAGAGAAAAAAAGAGCCCAAAGAGAACATTTCAAAAGTTTGAAGACAAAGACTAGTCAGGGAAAACAGAAATAATAAAAGAAGCTATCCTGTGAGTGTCCTAGATTCCATGGCAGCTACAGGAGGTTTTGGCTGGCTGGCTGGAATGTACAAAGGCATGGCAGCAGGAAAGCCATATGCCAGTATTCAGAGGTCAGGAAGTAGAACCAGTTTGCCTACAATACTTGTGTTGTCAAAAGTGGAAGTTACGGTTGGAAGGTTAGGGGGAGAGTAGGAGTTAGGGTAATGGCTGACTCTAAAATTTTGTCAAAAATTATACTACCTTGTATGGCTAACATGTTAAAGCTATTTCTTTGAGTTAGTTTGAAACATTTCAAAATTAGGAGATCTTACATTAAAATATTGATTTGGGCTTCTCTTTAAAAGTTTCCTACTGGGCCCATATTCTCAGGTTAAAAGCAGTGCTTTAGAAAACTCAATCTGTTGGTTTTGTGCAGAATGGATTTACAAAGAAAAGGGTTACAGGCAAGGACAAGAATGAGAAGCTTATTGCAGAAGTCCACACATGTGAGTTAAGGCCTGAAGTCAAGTATGAAAAATGAGGGAGCTTGTGAAGAACAGAATCGTGGAATGTGGTGACAGATTACATATGGTGGCCCAGGAAAGGTTAAGAGGTAAAGGTTACTTAGAGTTTGAGCCTGCAGGAATTGTAATATCATCAATATTAGAAGAAAAGTAAGGAAAATAGAGAAGATAAGAAAAATCAGGAAAGATGAAATCATTCATAGACCCTTTAAATTTTTATGTTATTGTATTGTAGCAGTTAGCAAGGGCAGGATGGAGAATGCGGAGGAGGGGCTGGTCAGAGATCAACACTGGGGAGTCATCTACACAGAAATAACTTCGGGGAGGCTTGGAAATGTATGATGTTTTTATAAGGAAATATAGAATGAGAAAGGAACATAGTGGAGGACTGAGCTTTGGGAAAGAGCCACAGTTGGGGGAAAGTGGAGGTAGAGAATTTTATGGAAGGAGAAAAGAAGCAGATGGAAAGGGAATGAGAGATCCAGGATAGTATAACATGGGCCCGGAGAAGAATTCTAGGAAAAAGGCAATATAAATGGTGTCAAGCTGTGTAAAGAGGTCAAGGAGAATGAAGACTGAGCAAAAGTTGAACTCAGTAACAATTGAACTTGGCAATTGGATCATTAGACACTGTCAAGACTACTTCAAGATATTTAAGAGGGCAGAGCCAGGCTACTGTTTGTATGCATTCTTTTACATCTTAAATGCTTTTTGTGTTTGAATAAAAGTTAAAAGAGATATTAGAAAAGTAGCTTTCTGTTGAGGGCTTTTCATCATAAAATTAGCAATAACTTCAGTATTTAATAACACTTTAACCTTTGGGGTCATGTAACCATTTTTCCCCAGTGGTGTGAGCTTTTGCTATAGTCACTCCCTAACAAGTCCTGGATGAAGCATCTTTTACCAAGCAATCAAAGATAGCCGATACTTATATTTATTCTCAGTGTACTTCTCTGAAGAGGATAAGCTAATAAAACAATATATGGGCTGGTAAATTTCAGATTACTATTTACAAGGCTAGGACACTCCCAGACACAGGCTCCGTCCTGGCAAATAATTTCCAGGTAAGGAAATTACTTGACTTGAATCTCTCTCCACAATTTTTTCTCTTTTAGGTCTTGGTATGGTCTCACCTATCAATGACCTTCCCGGTGCAGACACATCCTCATATGTGAAGGGAGAAAAACTCACCCGCTGCAAACTTGCCAGCCTGTACCGACTTGCAGACTTGTTTGGGTGGGCACACCTGGCAAATACATACATCTCAGTGAGTTCTTTAGCTTTTAAATCCTTTTTTATAAAATTCCAACCATAAGGCAACTGTACTGTTTTCAGACTTATTCTCTGAACCTAGCATGCTGGATCACAGCCAAATGTTGATTTAAACCTTCTCTTCCAGCCAGAGTAGGGGGCTACAACTCCCCCACATTTCTTTCCTTCACTATGTTTGTTGTTCCTTTCATTCAGACCAGTTGCAGAACCTATCCAGGAAAAAACCTTATGGCAGAATTGTCCCGCTCTGTGATAATTGTATCTGAGCATCAGTGGCATTAAAAAGCGTTTGAGGCAAGGAAGATAGAGAGAGTCAAGGAAGTTTCCTCCCTGGCTTCTATTTTTTAAATATATTTTTCCCATTCACCATCCTTTTGTTTTCACTTTGCCACACTTGGAAGCAAGATGCTATTTGGAAGCAGAAATGTATCTATATTAAGATATTATGTGATGGGAATGGCATAGACACATGGTCTACCAACATTCTCTCCCCTTTCGCCCCAGTCATTCCTCAGTTTCCCTCTTTCATCTCCCTCTTAATTCCTTCCTAGGAAGAGATTCTGTTCTCTTTGCCCATTTTCTCTTAATTTCCATGTTGTGAATTAAGGTTATAATCATTACCACATTGGGTTGAATAGTGTAGGCATTTATTTTTCATAAAATGTAGCTGACCCTAAGTAACCTTAGGACAGCAAAATAACACTTTAGGTAAGTCCAGTAAATAAATGAGAGACTAGTGTTAGAATTTTTCAGTGCTTGAGTGTTAAGGGGAACTTTTAAAGAAAGTTTCATGCTACAGACCTTTAATTTTTTGCTCTATTTCTTCCCCCCTTCATATCTTAAAGTTATGCATTGTAAATATATCTCTAGTCATGTTTAAACTGCAAAATACGAACACTTCATAGTAATTCCCTATTTTTTTTTTTTCTTTTTTCCAGGTAAGAATAAGTAAGGAGCAAGACCACATTATTATAATTCCCAGAGGCCTATCTTTTTCTGAAGCCACAGCCTCCAATTTGGTATAATTTTCATTCCTATGTTTCTTTTTTTTCTGAGCTTTCTTGTGCTTTTCTGACAGTTTTTACCTTTTAGCACAGAACAAAACAAGAAAAGGTAGGGATGGAAAAACATTTACCTAGTGAGCAGTAAAGGGATTGGAAAATTATGTTGATTTTTAAGAAAAGCTTTAGTATTCAAGAAAAATGGGGTAGTTGAGACTAATCAATGAGTTGGTCTTATAAGTTAACTTCTCCATGTTTTGAAGGGAATCTTTTGGATTTTTTTCTGTCCTGTACACTCTGGAATTTGTTACTGTTTTTAAAAAAAGAAACACACACAAAGTCTGTGTGTATTGTAGCTAGATTTAAGCAACATTTAGTTGGCATGAGTATAGGACCCGACCTTCTAGCATTTTATCTTTTCCATGACTGTACTCCTAGCCACTGTCACCAGCTTATACAGCAGCAAGAGATACATCGGTTTTGGGTGCTGCAGTGTTCGCAAACGGAAATTTTCCAGCCAGTTCAGTAAATGCCAGACTTGTCCAAACCTCCAGTGAAGAACCTATCTTAGCAGCTGTGCTTCTTGCTAAATGCTAAGTTTTGTTGCATACTACCTGTTTCATAAATAAAGTTTTATGGGAACAAAGCTAAACCCATTCTTTTACAAATTGTTTATGGCTGCTTTTGTACTGAAGCAGCAGAGTTGAGTAGTTGTTGCAAAGGCCCAGAAAGTCTGAAATATTTACTATCCGGCTGTTTACTAAAAAAGCTTTGCCACCTCCTGATTTAGCTTATGGAACACAGACAGACTTTGATACACGTGTACCAGTTAAATATGTCTTTCTGATTGATTTCCAGGTAAAAGTCAATATAATAGGAGAAGTGGTTGACCAGGGAAGTACTAATTTGAAAATTGACCACACAGGATTCAGTCCCCACGCTGCAATTTATTCAACGCGTCCTGATGTGAAGTGTGTGATACACATCCACACCCTTGAAACAGCAGCTGTAAGTCAATGAAGAACCAAAGCCAACAATGACTCTGGAAGATACATTATTTTCATGGCTTTCCCAATGTGATGCTTTACTATCTGCTTTCCTTCAGACCCTGCCATCCCAAATCACATTTGAAATATTAATCCTCTGCATACCCAGAAAGCAAAAGGCCCTTGGGACCAAATGCTACCATTTTAGGAAACAACTGGAGAGACAGCATTTGGATTTTAAAACTAATCAGTTTAATAAGTGGGTCATTGAGTTTTTTGGAGCAAAGCTTCTTTCATAATACTTGACACATACACAGCATTCAAATTGAGTTGTATCTCCCTAAGTCCTTCCCTTTTTTTGGTAGGGGGCAGGAGAGCGAAGAACTAAAGTGGGAGGTGGGCTGCAGTGGTGAACACAGTGAATAGGCTAGTGCTTCCTGAGCTGACCAAAGCTCAGGAATACATGAAACTGAAGTAACTAAATGTGTCATCTTGGTATGCCCCCAACGAAATAGGTATCCTCCATGAAATGTGGGATCCTCCCAATTTCTCAAGAGTCCCTTATCCTGGGAGATGTTGCCTATTACAACTACCAAGGATCTCTTGATGAGCAGGAGGAGAGAATTCAACTGCAGAAAGTTCTTGGGCCAAGCTGTAAGGTATGTAGTAGAGTTTGTCTAAGGAGTTATTTTCATTGCTGCTGCTGTTGATGAAAACCGTGTGAGCTATGCCAGCTATTTAAAGTGATTGCTTTGGGGATTCTATTTTAGGTGCTGGTCCTTAGGAATCATGGTGTGGTAGCACTTGGAGAAACAGTGGAGGAGGCTTTTCATTATATTTTTAATGTGCAGCTAGCCTGTGAGATTCAGGTAGGAAAAATTATTTCCCCTTTTTTATTGCTTTGTTATTTGCTTGTTTGGATTTTGTTTACTTATTTCCAAAACTCTGTTGGAGCTTTGAAAACAAGAGCTTTTTGTTTTGTTTTGTCTTTTAAGAGAAGTTCTGCTCTACTTAAGTGAAAAGGGGTTTTCTACTCAGTTATCACTTGAAAGTAGGAAAAGAAATGAAAATTTTCTCACACACACAAATCTAAATGCCCCAAAAACATCATTTTCCCCACAATCCTACTTTTAAAGATAGTGCAATTGCCCATTTCTGTTTTCACCCTATAGTGGTGGTGCTAATTGAGAAACAAAGGCAGCCTCAAATCAGCAAGAATCAAATGTGTTGTTGCCACTTTTGTGAAAAGCTGAAGACTAGGGCCAGGAGTTTTATGGACTCAGCGTGGTCTTCAGCCATTCCACAGCCTCATTATTATAATAGGTTGGATATTTATTAACCACTTTCTTCCTCAGTGAAACACATTATATTTAAAGGCCTTGGGTTCTCTCCTAAAGAAAATCAATCAGATTCTCTTGAAGCAATGGTAATCTTAATTTATTGGAAAGGCCATAAGAAAGGGAAAAAACTTTTCTACCAACTTTTACTTGTCCTAATTACCAACTTCTTTTTTGCTTTAATGGTCCCTCCTCTTCTTCTCAAATGGGGCTATGGAAAGCGTAATTAAATTAAGATAATGAGCTAATGACTTCTGCCTAAATATCCTTAAATTCAAAGTGTAGTGTTTCTGTACTCCTTTAAAATTGTAACTTTCAGCAAAAGTATTAACCACATAGCCATAGGAAAACTTCAAGAAGAGAACTTTAAAATTTGGCAAGAGATTGCTTGAAATATGTTAAAAGGTATGGCTCTATATGTGTTATGGATATTTGCCAAATTGAAATTGTGCCTTTTTGAAATTAAAATACTCATTACAGTCTTTACAGTTATGCGTGTCTGTTTATTTTACCATTGGTTACAGGTGCAGGCATTAGCAGGGGCGGGTGGAGTAGACAATCTACTTGTGCTGGACCTTCAGAAGTATAAAGCTTCTACTTACACGGTAGCAGCATCTGGAGGAGGAGGCGTGAATATGGGTTCCCATCAAAAATGGAAGGTTGGCGAGATTGAGTTTGAAGGGCTGATGAGAACTCTGGACAATCTGGTAGGTGAAACATTGAACATAAACTTGGTTTTCATGTCTTCAGAGTCAAGAGCAGATGCTTCCATCTCCCTTTGATTTTGGAACTTGCTTCTTACTCCCCCAGGAGCAGAGTTGGACCCTAGGAAGGCATTTTGGTGTGATTTAACCACATTTTAAAGAATTAAACAGTGGACATGTAAATGTCATTCATCTTTTTTTTTCAAGAATATAATACATTGTTATTTACTATAGTCATCATACTGTACAATATATCTCTTGAACTTATTCCTCCTATTTAGCTGAAATTTTGCATCCTTTATCCAATGTCTCCCTGCCCCCACCTCCTGATAACCATCATTCTACTCTCTTTTAATTCAATTTTTTTGATTCTGTGTATAAATGAGATCATGTAGTATTTGTCATTCTGTGCCTGGCTTACTTAAGTTAAAATATTGTCCTCTAGCTTCATCCATGCTGTTGCACGGGGCAGAATTTCCTTCTTTTTTAAGGCTGAATAGTATTCCATTGTTCGTATGCATCACATTTTCTGTGTCCATTCATCCATTGATGGACACTTAGGTTGATTCCTTATCTTGGCCATTGTGCATAATGCTGCAGTGAATATGGGAGTGCAGACACCTCTTTGATGTACAGATTTCATTTCCTTTGGATATATACCCAGTAGTGGGACTGCTGGATCATATACTTCTATTTTTAATTTTATGAGAAACATACTAATTACATTCCGACCAACAACGTACAAGGATTCCCTTTTCTCCCCACATCCTCTCCAACACTTACTTTTATCTTTTTGATAATAGCAATTCTGACAGGTGTGAGGTGATATCTCATTATGGTCCTAATTTGCATTTCCCTGATTAGTGATGTGTGGAGCCTTTTTTCATATACTTGTTGGCCATTTATATATTTTTTGAGAAATGTCTGTTCTGATTCCTTGCCCAGTTTTTAATCGGATTATTTCTTTTCTTGCTATTTGTTTGAGTTCCTTATGTATTTTGGATATTAACCGCTTATCAGATGTATGGTTTGGCAAATGTCATCTTATGTTAGATTTTACCCTCTTCCATGAAGGGTCAGAAGGCAGATTGTCTTCAGACCCAGAAACAAAGACTTAAACGAGCACTGAGATTTGGTTCCCCAAACAGTTTCATAGGTAGAAAAATGTTTCTAGTCAGCAGTTTAGAAATTACCTCTGTCAGGAAGAGTTGTGTGAGTGGAAATTGCAGTGTCAGCTGGAATCAGTTTTAACCAGATCTTGACATTTTCTTGGTTTCAACTCTAGTGTTATGTGGAGATTGTGGGATTTGGAAGGGTGTTTTCCCCCTTATTTGTTTTTCAACAAAGGAGTCTTTTTGAGTCATTTGTTTAAAGAATTAGAATCCAAATGCTGTGTTGGTACAGGTTTGATTGCTTCAAATGTGGTTTCTCCCTCCCTTAGGGGTATAGAACAGGCTACGCTTACAGGCATCCTCTCATTCGAGAGAAGCCAAGGCACAAGAGTGATGTGGAAATCCCAGCAACTGTGACTGCTTTTTCCTTCGAAGACGACACAGTGCCACTCTCGCCTCTCAAATACATGGCCCAGAGGCAGCAGCGTGAAAAAACAAGATGGCTGAACTCCCCGAACACCTACATGAAAGTGAATGTGCCTGAGGAGTCTCGGAACGGGGAAACCAGTCCCAGGACCAAAATCACAGTATGCCAGTGTTTTACATAGTTTGCCTTTACTAAATATTGAGCAAGTAGAATATAAGAAAAATATCACTATCATTTACCAGGTTTTAGCTTTTTCAAGGTACTGTTCTAAGTGCCGTATGTGAATTATCTCATTTAATTCTCCTAATATGAAATGATGCTGTTTTTCTTCCTATTTTTTAGATGGAAAAACCAAGGCAAAAGGGGCTATTTTTTAATGGTAAAGTCAGGATTTGAATGCAGACAGTCTGACTCTGGTGCCTAGTTCTTACCCACTACAGGATACTACTTTGTAGTTGATACTGCACCAGTGAATTCGAACTATAAAGTTACCAACACCTAATTGTGCCAAAGTTGTGTGAATTCCTGTACATAGCTACTCTTAGGTGAGATATTGTAGGTAGAGAGATAGGTTATTTTATCTTTTTCAGGATTTTGCTTCATGTTTGATTTACTTTTGGAATGCTTACCATCAAATATTCTCTAAATACTCAAAATTAGTTCATCCTATCAGACAATAGCATTCAATATGGAAGTGCCTAGGCATCAAAGTATTCTTTTCATAGTCTGTAAGATTTCTTGGCTCCCAGTAAAAAAACATAATTAAACTCATAAGTTTCTCAGAATTCATTTTATTGGCAGAGATTGATGGTCAGTCATCATTAATGTTGATAAATATTAGCTTTCTTTAAGGATTATAAAATGGGATAAATGAGAAGAATTGTGTAAGCTCTTTCCAATCCTGTGGCTCTGTTATGCTGTTTACTATCAGATTATCCCCATTATAAAATGCTGATTAGGGGCATGGCCTTTTCCCATCAGCCAAAAATGAAAGTGAAGTCTGGAAAACTATTCTTCAGAGATTCCTTGAGTTCTTTCTGATGACTACTTGGCCATCATCATCTGATAGAATTTCAGTGCAGGAGACAGAACTCTGAATGTGAGTTAATAGGCGATCAAGCTCTCTGTGCTCACAATAGCTTTCATCATATTTTCAATTGCCAAAAGGAGAAAGTTTAATTAGCGTATAATTGAGTATTCATGTGAATAGTAATGGCATTTTAATTCTTTAAAAAAGTGAGTGCTTGTTTTTGAACCTTTTTCTAACTAGTATGAGATGTAAACTAATTGATCACTAAGATATTACTCAGGGAAATTCTTTAAAAGATTGGTAATATGTATGCCCCCCCCCTTGAGACTATAAACAGTTATCAAGCACCTATTAATATTTCCTGCACACAAAGCTTCATTCTAGACAATTTTTGATTCTTTAGTGGATGAAAGCAGAGGACTCCTCTAAAGTTAGCAGTGGAACGCCTATCAAAATTGAAGATCCAAATCAGTTTGTTCCTTTAAACACTAACCCGAACGAGGTACTAGAAAAGAGGAATAAGGTAAGACGTGGTCTTATGTGGCCAGGGGAGACATTTTTCTTCTGTTTTATGTTTAAATCACTAGTGATTGAGTCTGATTAATACTGAACGTAGGAGTTTGAATACAGAAGAATTTGGAATTTAATTCAATATAATTTTAGCTTGTGTTGAATACCTCCAGTTCTGTGCTAGTCATTAGTGAACAGGCTACGTGGGGAAGAAATATAAACTACTTCTGCCTTAATGAGCCCTGGTATTAGGGGAGATGCAGTCCTTTAGCAACATAAGACAGTAGGAAATCACATGCCCAAAAGAGTGGAGACTAATGTGAGTTGTTAAGATGGTCTTTATGGAGGTGGAAATTGAAGAAACTCTTACTCTGGAGTGGTCAAATAATAAGCTTTTAGGAAAAGAGAAAGCAAAGGTCATCTGTATAGTTGCCCCCAAGAACTTATTTTGTTTTTCAATTCAGATTCGGGAACAAAACCGATACGACTTGAAAACAGCAGGACCACAATCTCAGTTGCTCGCTGGAATTGTTGTGGATAAGCCTCCTTCTGTAAGTCCGTGAAGCAATATGGTCTTTGTTTTTGATCTACCACATTAATTTCTTTGCTCTTTAAATATGAATATTTTTACTAAGGTTAATATAATCACAAGTTTAAAAGTCAATTCATAACTTAAAATACTACCACCTTCATTTCCCAGTTTCCAGGGGCAAGGACTTTCTGTTCTTTCAATTGCCTCCAGCATTTATCTTGATGTTTCTAAAGAGCATCTTTATTCTGCTTTTTCTTGGTCTATCAGTTTTAGACCCTGACTGTATTTTATCAGATCTGTGTCATAATGGTAAGATGTACCATTATTTTATGTATCACTAAAAGAAAAAAAAAAAACACTTACCAATTATAATTGTAGGAAGCTATAAATTATGAGATAATTCCCAATTTCAGAGATGGGAAAATGTGGGGGAAAAGTTCATCTTAGAATTAGTGAAGCACAGAGTAACTTCTCTTATGAAAGATGAGAATTTAACCTGTTTACACAAGGCTTCCCTTTTTTCCCCCTCTGCATTCTCCCAGTAAGGTTGTATCACAGTTTATTTTTTTGTTAAATCAGCTTTCAGTATTTATATCATTATTATTATACATGTTTGCTGCTGAGCCAGGTAGTATTAATATTTCCTTTCTTATACAATTTTCCCCCATCCTTGAGTTAATAATTGCCTCCTTTTTTTATTTGCTTAGCATTTTGGGTACATTACCTCAGTTCCTCCCAGATTTTCAACAGAATTACAAAGTCCCTCTTGATATTATTTTCCACAGGGTCAAAGGCAACAGGTCATCTTTCCATTCCAGCCCCCAGTTATTCTGGTCCAAATCTGGACTTCCTGTCCTCAGGCTGCATAGGCTCATTCTCAGGATTCCTATGCTTCTCATCTACGTTGTATCCTCTGTTTCCTGTATCTTATGTCTTCTGATTTCTTAATTTACACCATCATAGAACACATCCTCAAATAGCTCTCTGAGAAAGGTACATAGGAAGTAACAGTTTAAAATGCGTTTATTCTACCTTCAAATGTGCATATAGTAGGTATAGAAATCTAGTTTGGAAATAATTTTTCCCCAAAATATGAAAAGTATCACTCTGTTGTCCCCTTACTCCTTTAATTATTTATTTATTTTTGAGACAAGGTCTTGCTGTGTTGCCCTGGGTAGATGGTGTCATTATAACTCACCGTAACCTCAAACTCCTGGGCTCGAGCGTTCCTCCTGCCTCAGCCTCCTGAGTAGCTGGGACCACAGTGGTGCGGCACCATGCCCGGCTAATTTTTCTGTCTTTTGTAGTGACGGGGTCTCACTCTCACTCAGGCTGATCACAAACTCCTGGTCTCAAGTGGTCCTCCTGCATTGGCCTCCCGGAGTGCTAGGATTGCAGGCATGAGCCACCATGCCTGGCCTGTCCTCTAACTTTTATTGTTGAAGTAAGATGGCATCGTGATTACTGAACTTGATAGGATCCTTTTTTTTTCTTTTAGACCTTTTCTACGTCCCTGATGTTCTGAAATTTTATGATTGTATACTCTGTAGTCGATCTCTTTTTAGTCTCTGTTTTTAGCAATTAGTAGCCCTTAGCATTAATAGCAGATTGATCTGCAAATTCATATCCTTCAGTTCTGGGAATTTTTTTAAAAGCATTTCTTCAATAGGCTCCCCACCCCCCCCCCATTTCCTTCTTTTTCTTGTCAGTATATCCTGTTAGTCTGGATGTTTGGCATCTTTGAGCCTCTGATTTTTTTTTTTTTTTCCTTTTTCTCCTACTTTGCATCTCTTTGTCTTTTGTTATCCTACTTTCCAGAAGATTTCTTAGTTTTATTTTCAACTTTCTTTTTTTAAAGAGTTCTTATTCCCTGTTTCATGGATAAATTTTCTCTTGTTGCTCTAAGGGAATCAATTTTAAATTTTCTTCAGCCTTTGTTTTCTTTGTTTCTTCTGAGTTCCCTTTTTCTTGTTGATTCTGGTCTTCCTCCTCCGCATTGGAAGCTTTCCTCAAGTGTCTGGTGATTCGGGGCAGTCTGTTTACATTAAAGAATGAAACACTAAAAGCTGGTCAGAATCTCTGGGTTGTCCCGAGCTTGGGGATGGGTGAGCCGCTCTGCAGGGTGGCCGGATGCAGACCAGGCTGCTTCTCTGGGGAACCCCCAAACATCACCATCTGTGGTTCTTTTATCTGGGACCATTTAATTTATCCAGAGAAGAATGCTTCGATCAGTTTCCTACTGTCATTCTGAGAGCTGCAGCTGTGTTTTATGTCCCTTAGTTTTTTTCTACAGTATAAGCCTATGGTCTTCTGCTGAGTTGGGAGAGAGGTAAATGCTTGGCTATGTGGAGTAGGACGGGGACCTGGGAATCTGTTTCTTAGTCACACTTTTAACTTGTCTCCCTATTTTCAGCTTTTCCTCACCATCATTTTCTGTGATACCTGATGCCTCTAGTTTCTGAGCCTTATCAGACCTCTTCAGGGCGAATGAGCATGCTTCTCATTTGCATCCTTTTTTGCAAGACCAACGCTTCGACTTTCTCAGCTCTGCTGCCCACTCTTCCACTTGCTTTCCACCTTCCATGAATGTGTTAACACTTCTCATCTTCTGTCTCCTCGCCCATTCTTTTGTCCTTAAAAGTTTCCTGTTATTCTTTTACTATCATTTTGGTAGGATTGGGGAGAGGAATCCAAAATAAATGCCTGAGTTCCATCTGCCAGGTGTAACTGAAAGTCTTATGAATCCCTTTCCTAGAGAAAACAGCTACAAGTTTATTTTCATAACAAATTGAAAGAAGTTCTTTTGGTCCATCTTCATTTATCTAAGCCTTTTTTACAAAGGATTTTGAAATGGAGCAATTCTTGTTTTTTCAATATATTTCTCAGTTATGTAAAGCTTATTAGAGCTTGGCTTGATTTTTTGTTTGTTTGTTTTTAAAAAATTATTAAAGTTTACCTATACAGGCTTATTGAGGAAACATCACTGGCAATTTTAGTCCTTTAGGTAGTAGTCTTAAGAGCATTAATCTGATAAGAGTATTTTAAACAAAGTATGTTGCCTCATTATTTCTTATGACTGTTGTGAAGTAGGGTTTCACAAATATCGTGTATGCATTTACACGCATGTGTGTATAGGAGCGTGCATATGTAGATAGCAAAACTCTCAGTAATGAATCGATTTTTTCTTTCTTTCTTTCTTTGTAAGACCATGCAATTTGACGATGATGATCATGGCCCACCAGCTCCTCCCAACCCATTCAGTCATCTCACAGAAGGAGAACTTGAAGAATATAAGAAGACAATCGAACGTAAACAACAAGGCCTAGAAGGTTAGTTGATTTTTATATAAAGTCTAGGATAACCACATGGATAACACCCCAAGTTGGATGATAGAAGGCAGTCAATGGTTTTTTTTTTAATTTTTAAAAATTTTAAAAAATGTTTCTTTTTTTGATCATTTGTTCTGTTTCATCTATCCTAGTCCTTTACTGAGTATATGTGGGGCTGAAATGCACAGAACTACCATAGACCTTGTATCTTAACATGTAGAGAAAGCTGTTCTTTTCTCAGAAAGGAATCTCAGTGCTAGCTATTTTATAGTAAAATCTTCTATAAAGTGAAATCCTCAGATGAGTAAAGAATTACTAGCCAAAGTAGATATATTAATAGATGTAAACATTTCATAGTACGTGGCTTTTCAAATCTTATTTTGAGATAATTATAGATTCACAAGCTTATGGTTTTATTGCTTTGTAAAATCTCTGTTCCTGGATGTCTCAGGGTGCCAATATTGTCACTTCAAAATCAAAATTTAAAACTGCTAGAATTTTGATGTGGCTTTCCTAAAGCATATGGGCACTCTAGTGAGGTTGAATTCTTCTGACTTTGGAACCCTTAGTAAATAATTTGTTAGGATTATATTTAAGAATTGTTAATGAAAACATCCTAGCAAATTGATTACTAGCTCTCTTTCTCTCTAGAATAAGATTCTTTTTAACAGGAGTTCTCAATTTTGGATCTTTGGATAAGCTTCAGACAGTCTGTGAGCCACCTGAAAAATATATGCTTAATTGTACACTATATACATTTGGGGAAAGGGGGTTCAGGGTAGGGAGAAGTCGTCTGTGACCTCAAAAGAGGGTAAAAGCTTCTGCTTTAGAGCATCCACAGTATACAGTTGAAATTTTTACCCAAAGCTAAACAAGCCAATAGTTAAAGAACTGTTGCCATGTTAGATATCATGTAGGAAAAACAAATGATATCTTGATCATCCAAGGAGCAGTTTTTGTCAGTGTGTTAGTGCCTCTGTCATAAAAGGGAGTTATCCCGAGTGATTAATATAATTACACTAAATGTTCTAAGTGGTATTGTTGAATTTGTTTATTCTAACATAAGGTTGGGAGCTTTCTCTTTTTTGTATATATTTTGTAAAATATCCCTCTTATTCTCTTATTTTTTGAAAGCCTAAAGATGCCAGGTAACAAATATATATATAAAACTTTACAGTTTCTTCCACGTTCATTATGACCTTCTGAATTAGCTCAGTACTGTTGCTCTGACAGGAATCTCTATTGGATACTACTCAAAAACTCAGCGAAGCACTCTGCCTCATTAACGTAGCCTCACTGGTGAGGCTTTAGATTGTTTTCATCTGGCTGCTCAGTCTGTTTTGGTTTTCTAACACCAGCAAAAGCTAAATGCACACATATTATTTGCCTGGGCTGCCAGTTTAGCTATGCTTCCTTTGTAACCCTGTATGTAAAATTACTATTAGCAGCCAGAAATTTTAACACATTAACTTCCTCTCAGTGCATAATTATTGATATATGGGATAACTGTTAGCATGCTCAACTCATTGCTGGAGAATTTAGCATCTCTGTGGATGCAGGCCTTTGATGTACGCGCTAACCTCCCTCAAATCTTACGCTGCTTTGTTTTGTTTTGCATGGCTTTTAACGAAACTCTTATCCAACAGATGCTGAGCAGGAATTACTCTCAGATGACGCTTCATCTGTTTCACAAATTCAGTCTCAAACTCAGTCACCGCAAAATGTCCCTGAGAAATTGGAAGGTATTCAATGTAATTCCCCATAGCATTCACTGAGTCAGTCTTGCGTCTGTCCCTCTGTCATTTGTTTTCATGTAAGGAAATTGAACACCTGATCAGAGTAAGTTTGCCATGGATTTTTCAAATCTACCAATAATTTATATTATTAAATGTGGTACTACTTTTGTTCATCATTTATTTGATTTACGTTATTCTGGGTTTTAGCCGGGCACAGTCACTCATACCTGTAGTCCCAGCACTTTGGGAAGTAGAGGCAGGAGGATCACTTGAGGCCAGGAGGTTGAGACCAACCTGGGCAATGTAGTGAGACCCTGTCTCTGCAAAAAATTAAAGAATTAGCCAGGCATGGTAGCTCATGTCTGTAGTCCCAGCTACTTGGGAGGCTGAGATGGGAGGATGGGAGGATCACTTGAGCCAAGGAGTTTGAGGCTACAGTGAGCTATGATTGCACCACTGCACTTCAGCCTGGGTGACAGAGTTGAGACCCCATCTTTATTTTGGGGAAAAAAAAAAATCTAGGTTTTGGCAACCCATAGCTCCTAAGAATTTGTGGAATTAAAATTGATTTGTCATGCGTTTTCCAATCAGCAGCATGAAATCCTTTGCAGTTTTGATAGCCAAATGACCCCAAAACTAAAGAAAAATATTGTCTTTTTCATATATACTGATGTGATTTACAACGAAACTGTCATGTCATCAAGCTGGAATTATCTAGCCTTCACTTTTTAATAATTTTGTTCCCTTCCCCTTTATATCGTATAAGAAAATTAGCCTCATGGTAATAGATCTGTAGTTTATTAAAATAATGATCTATCTTCATTGGAATTAAAGTAATGCCTTAGTACATTGCTAAAACATTTCAGTTTTGTAAAATAAAGCAAAAATTTTAACTATGTAAAATAACCCAAAAAACCCTCCCCTTTTGTAGAAAACCATGAGCTGTTTTCCAAGAGCTTCATCTCCATGGAAGTGCCTGTCATGGTAGTAAATGGCAAAGATGATTTGCATGATGTTGATGATGAGCTCGCCAAGCGCGTGAGCAGGTTAACTACAAGCACGACCGTAGAAAACATCGAGATTACCATTAAGTCTCCAGAGAAAATCGAAGAAGTCCTGTCACCTGAAGGCTCACCTTCAAAATCACCATCCAAGAAAAAGAAGAAGTTCCGCACTCCTTCCTTTCTGAAAAAAAACAAGAAAAAGGAGAAAGTTGAAGCCTAAAGAAAGTCTTTTTATAATAATTATTATTATTACAATGTGACATTGCACATCTAAATACCACATTTAAGTTGATGTTAATATGCAGTGGTAGATCAGATTGGGGGTATGTAGCAAACTGGACTTTAAGAACTGGAAAGAGGTTTTACTAAAAGAAAAACATATTATGAAAAAAACCTTTCATCTCTCATTTTATACGTCCAAACAATGACTTTGAATTTTTAAACAATTGCTAGTTTTAATTAACTCTGCCCTCATGAAGTATATTATAGTCACCACAAACAGATATCTGTCTGAATTACTTCAGGCCTTCTCCATAATATCTGTTGGAAAGAAATTGCCAGTGAACAAGTGAGAATTTTTATTTCTCAACATCTGTTTCACTTGGTAATCAGATTATAATTTTTTACCATAATTTTTGACTGTATCTTTTGGGTCCCCATTGTTTCAATGGGCATTAACAAGAACGCTTTAAAAGCTTCTAAGACAAGAATCTATAGCATTAGTGTACACTGGCACATAATTTTTTTTAAAGGTTTTAAGAAAAGATTCGTTTGGAATTTTATTCACAGTATGAAATTTCCTCACCTGAAGTAACCTTGTTTGCCAAAAAAAGCCGTTTTAGTAAACTATAATTTTTGAGAACTTCCTTTTTTTATTAGTTTAGAAAGCCCCTTATTTTTCAACAAAGGGGATTTTGTACACATAACATGGGTTATTTAGTTTAACTCTGGCAAAAACAATTTTTGTATGTTAAGATGTTTGTATACCATTCAGTATAAAAGTGTCCTAAGCATATTAGCCAATCACTTAACAGTAGAGCGTATTTAAGTCTGCTTGGCACTGAGTATACTTAAATATAATTCAAGAATCCAGGGACTTGGTGTCAAAAGGGGATTAGAGCATATAAAGGTACATCTAGATTCGTATTTGAATCTTACACTTTATTTTTCTCTTAGTATTGCTAATGAATAAAGAAAATCTCATAAGGTAACCAAATGAAAAAGAATGAAAGGGAAAGTGAAAAGGGAACAAAGGTGGAATGTGAAAAGAAGAATCTAGTTTGATAACAACTCATATAGTGTGATTTATTCGAAACATGTCCCAAATTTCCAGAATTCTGTTTTTCTGCCAGAATCAGTGACTTTCTTGGTTGATATTTGCATTTTAAAAGGGTCATTTCCTTCTAACTTGTGTTATCTTTCAAGGGCAGCACTAGAAGAAGTCAGTGGGTCTAATCCTACCAATGAGAAAAAACTACCACTTCTTCATTTTTACAGATTTTGGAAAAGAATCTTCTCAGTTAATTTTCTCTCTAATGTAAATACAAATTTAAACCTAGGCATAATATAGGCTTTTCCCTCTTCACCCAAGTGATGTCATAAATCAATGTAAAATCAATAATCCAAAATGATCCATGGGTAAAAATAACCCGGAGCGTTTCTGGAGGGCGAGTTGGCGTGCAACAGTGACATTGTTACAGCGTGTCCTGGGGCTGGTTCTGTTTGACTGTGTGTACAACCATGCAAAGTTGAAACGGAGCCTGGAAATGTCATTCTAGATCTCAAACTAACTACTGGAATTAGTGTTTTAATCTGTTAGTGGAAACTTTCAGTTGCTTAACTCTGTATTTGAGGATTTTTTTTTTATGTTCTACATCATTTATGTTGTATTACAATGTATGTAGAAACAGTAACCTGTGAACTATGCTTTTCCATAACTTTTTAAAAAAATATATATCTAAATGAATGCAATGTGCATAAATATTTTTTAAACGCAACAGTGAACTATTGCACCTTTTGCTAATGCCTCTATTTACTTGCTTTGGCATAAAGAATGAGCCAATGAACCTCTGTGTCCTGTGGAAAAATGTATAAATGTTATCTGATATTGCTCTTAGATGTAATGCTAATTAATGTTAAATCACAAATAAACAGTATTTTAAATATATGGCTTTGGTATCATGAGGTTTCTGTTCAGGGATGGGTACTTAGCCTATGACTTTGTGGTCTGTTGAGTTCTATACTTCAGTGAAACTTTGCTGTAAGTAAGATGAACTCCTGAATAAGGAATGTCCTGATAAATATATTTTCAAATTAGTGGAAAATTATATATATTATATATATATATATAAAAACTTGTTTCAGCTCATTTGGAGGAGATACTCCCTAAGAGACCTATTTTTTATCTTAATAAAGTATGGTGGCCTTAGGATTCCTGTAGTCTCAATCCTGTTTAGATCTATCCGTTTAGAAAATGGAAGATTTTACAGGACATTTCTCCTCTTTTTTGTTTTACGAGTAGCAATGTAACAGTAAAGGAAATAGCAGAAAGAATAAAAAATAGTTCAGTTTCACCACATTAGCATTTTTAAAACATTTATTCCCTTCCAGCTCTTGTCCAGTTCTATTATGTATTTTCTGTATATTAATAATCATGGTGTGAATCATAGAATAACCATCCCAGAAGATTTTCAAACTAAGTCCCTCACATGAATAATTGATCGTGATTATTTTTCCACTTTGTCCTAAACTAGAGAACAAGAGGAAGAAATCATGTTAATTGAGGGTTCTGGTTAATCGAAGTTTTCGCTATAATTATCCATTATAAAAATGAAGGGTTTGGGCAGAGAAGAATGGATTCATAGTCTTGGGCATATTTAATTATTACCTTGGCTTGTAAATAACCCTGTGGTGAGAAATTGCTGTTTTAGAAAGATGCCCTTTTCAAAATTCCCTTTCACAAAGCAACAAAGACAATTATCTTCAGTTCTACTTAAGAATCAATATGGCATGAAAGGTAGTTAGTTGCCTTTGCCTTTCCTCAGTTGATCCATATTTCATCCAGCCTGAATAGAGAAATAGAACTGAATGGATAAAATTGTAACAGCATTGGTTTCTCTTAACATTAGGTTTAAAAAAAAAAATAGCAAACACATAAAGGCAGACTAGTTATTTTTTAAACTCAAGGCTGATGTATACCCACATCCAAGTTGCAATCTTGGCAAAACTGGGATTTTAAAAAAGTTTTCTTTGTGGCCACTAGAGGGTGCAATAGACCTAACAATCCAATGTTTCCAGTCGCTGCACCCAGCTTCCCCCTTTCTTAGTCCGTAAGCAGCACCATGTTTGTTGTGAAATGCTCAGAACTTGGAAGAGAAGGCATTTCCTTTGTTGTTTATAATTCTCCTCACTGGCCTGTTCTCGACTTTGTTGTCTTAGCAGGTCCCACTACAGATGTCACCAGCAGTGACTTCATGCCCGTGGAGAACACGTTGGGAATTTTTGAGGTGTGGTCTCAGAAAGAAGCTGTGATAGGAAGTAACTCCTCAGAGGAGTTTGCATGCCTGTGAGTGGTGATATAATGCCTCCTGCAATAATTGACTTTTTTTGACTGAGGAGCTAATTGATAATACCTGTCTCTTTTTTTGATGGCTTCTGTACACCAAAGATTATGCTAAGTGCTTTTCATACATTACCTCATTTGGCCTTCCCAGCATCCCAGCAGAGTAGATGATATAATATTATCCCCGTTTTGGAGATAATGAAACTAAGGCTTGTAGAAGATGAAAAGGAGGGGGTAGAATTTCACCCGTAGAGATTCAGACTTCTAAAATTACTAGTGCCATCTGTGTGCCCTACCCGACGTGGCTCCAGTGTACGTTTTTGTGGTTTTATAAAGAGAGGCAGTTCCCTTAGTTTGGACTGTGAGTCCAGCCATGGTGAACTCATGCTGTGATAATAAGTAGATTTGTCATAAAACTTTGACTTTTGATTTGGAAGACTTTTTCCCCCAAAACATCACCCCAAGAATGAAGAAATTGATGAATACCTGAAAAGCGAGACTGACCTGTGGTGATAGCATCCTTTACGGTAAAGAACCAGCTCTTGAATCGTCACCATGACACCTGGAAGACAAGGTATCTATACCTTTGCTGAAGATGCAACAAAAATTTGGGAAGAAGCCCTTCATCTTTTTTTTTTTTTTTTTTTTTTTTTTTTCTTACTTTTGATTTCCAACATTGGAAGCAGGAAAGACATTCTAAGGAAAGTCTTTTAAAAACTTGAAAAGATGGCTCAGTCTAGTTATAAAAGTCATCTTAAAGATCAGAAATAATGCTGTGTCTACTTACAATTTTATTTGAATGAATGTAATTAGAAATGGTATTTCTTGGAGAAAAGCCTAATGTATATACTGGAGGTCAGAACAAGAATAAGCCTTTTGGGGAACTTTTGATAGAAAAAAACTGAATTTGCAAAGTCAAGTTTTCAAGGGGGTTTATTTCTAAGATATGACCAGTAGGGGGCAATGCTGGGCCCAAGTCCAAATTTAGTTTTTAGTTAATTGAGGGAACTTCTTCAAAATGTCTTTGAGCTTGGATTTAGAACTCTATTTTGATTATGCATTACTAGGTGCAGTCTTAAGTTGAGGAAAGTTTATAAATACCAAATTAGTTCATTTGTTCCTTACAACTAAGTTACATTGATCTGACTTAATGAAGAATCTATCCTTCAGAAAGGTTACGTTTGCCTAACATACAGCTCATGGGGGTTGAGCCAGGAGTCAAGCAAAGGCCTTCACAGTCTGCTTTTCCACTATACCATACTTTCCCTTGGAAACCACTGGATCATAACCTAGGAATAGGTAAATATGCATTTTCTAAGATTTCCTGCAAATTGATGTTTAGAACTTTATCATGGGGCTGGTTTAGAGCAATGCATTGCAAGACCAAGCCTGTATATTATTTATCAATAATTATTCTTCCTAAAATTTTACGTTGTTAGATGCTCTGAGTCTTTTGAGTGTTCTCTCAAGTTAAGATGCTGATTTTTTTTATTTTAGTTTTTTAATTGACAACGTACATATTCATGGAATACATAGTGATGTTTCAATACACATAAGGATGCTGATTACTGTTGAAATCTACAGTTTAAATGCCATTTATACCTTAAGTGGAAAATTGGCGTATTTGATATTCCTTATGTAACAAAAAGTTGTGTGTTCTATCTAGCAAAAAAATAGAGATGGATATATATCCAGTCCACAATTATTTCTTTTTATTTAACAAGTTTAATTATGAAAATACATGACCTGATTTTCATATCATAGTAAAACAGGCCCCCTTTGGGGAGAGGACATGGGTTTCTCTGCTGAACGGCCAATCTTCATACTTGTCCCAGGGCTTCCAACACGATGATACTATTATTTCCTCACGTTACCACCATTCCAGTGTTCTAGTGTGGACCACTAGTTGCCATCTCCAGGCATTCATCTATCACAGGATTCATAAAGAAGTCAAATCCCCAAATTATTCCTTGCACATGTCTGCCACCATTTAATTTCAATGATAACTTCTTGACCGTAAGTTTGATTCAACTCAGGAGGGCGAGCCTTGCTCACTGTGTCTACTAGGTGGGCTCAGAGATGCCTTGAAACTGAATTTGCCGCCTCCCTCCCACTCGTGAGCCCGGCCCACAATTATTTTTAAGGCCTATATAATTTCTGGTTAGGTAAGTCTCGATACCAAAGCTGTGGTGACTAAGCCAGAGCTTTCATTTCTAGATTTTATTCCTATACAAACTACCTTTAGGTTTTGTCATTCTCCAGGCCCAGCCTTGACCTTGCTTATGATAGTAAGAAAATCCCTTACTTTCAGTTCCGGATAACTCCTATCACTAGGCAAAATACTAGTTCCTTGCTGAACTCCGTGCCTTACAATCAATAGCGTTGATTTTATTAATCTAATTTGGATGTGCACTAGTGAATATTAGATTTCTAAGAAATCATTCTAAGACCTTTTAAATGTTTTTGAAAGGGCAAATAAAAATATGTTGCAAACTTGTAGCACCAGATGAAATGACTTGTAGGCAACATTTTTCTTCATTGTTTGTCTATTTATGTTAGGCTCCATCCCTAAAAAAGCCTGTAAATATATGAGCCCTGCAGAAAGACCACTTTGGAGTGTTAACTAGTTGGACTTCTTACACCAAACAATATCCCTTCAGGTTGATATTTAGACTTGAACTTTAAAAGAGAAAGAAAAAACTTGGATTTTCCAAAGCATTGTAACAGATATCCTAACAGATGGGGATGGAAATAAGGAAGTGGCGTAGTTATAAAATGCAGTAGTTAAGGGGTAGACTCTTCTGTGGATTTCCCTCTGGTACTCTTTTTTTTTTTTTTTTTTTAGAGACAGAGTCTCACTGTGTTGCTCAGGCTAGAGTGAGTGCCGTGGCGTCAGCCTAGCTCACAGCAACCTCCAACTCCTGGGCTCAAGCAGTCCTTCTGCCTCAGCCTCCCAAGTGGCTGGGACTACAGGCATGTGCCACCATGGCTGGCTCATTTTTTCTATATATTTTTAGTTGTCCAATTAATTTCTTTCTATTTATAGTAGAGACGGGGCCTCGCTGTTGCTCAGGCTGGTTTCGAACTCCTGACCTTGAGCGATCCGCCCGCCTCGGCCTCCCAAAGTGCTAGGATTACAGGCGTGAGCCACCACGACCGGCCCTCCCTCTGGTACTCTTGACTTTTCTGTTTTAAAAAAGAAAGTAGTGACAATCCCAGCCTGGACCTGGAGCTTCAGTGTTGCTAGACACATTTTGATGGTTTGCAGGTTAAGTGTTCTGTCCTTAGTTAAAGTAAGGGATATTTTTTTTCATAGACGATCAGAATCTAAGCCAAATGGTTTTTCCAAAAGCAGGAGTTTCTGAAGATTCTCACAGAGCAGGAGCTGTGGGGGAAGTAGTTGCTGTGCTCTGTAACTCACCCCTTTCCTGTTGAGTAACGCCAGGGGTTGGATTTCAGTGGTGACTGGTTTGATAGACTTTGACTTCAGCATAGATGACCTCCTCAGGTTTATGAGAGAACATGTAGATACAGCCAACTTACTGGCAGGCACAGGCAAACTCTTCCAAAGGTGTTTACTGGACTAACAAGTTAAGGTTAAACATTACTTCCTACTTGATTTCTATTTTGGAAACGTTGGTTTCAATTGTTCCAGCTGAAATAAAGGTCATCTGAGGTTAGTAAGACAACCAAGAATGTATCCCAAATATTATCTACTGGTCCACGGTGGAGGGTGGGGTGAGGTTCCCACTGCACCCGGATGTTTGGGCGTGTTAAGTCTTTTAAATTATTTAGTTTAAAAGACATGGTGTGGTAATTGAGATGTTTTGTTCTTAAAATATTTTGAGTTTTATACTTTAGAACCATATATATGACGTTTTGTCTATGGGTATGGTCCTGTGCCTCCATTTTGACCTTTAGGTTAATATTAAGCAAGAGTCCATGTACATACGTACTTGCCAAAGTCAAGCTGAGCGTGGCTTAATTAACTGCAGAGAAACAGGGCGGACTGGGTGGGGCGAGCTCTGGAATCCTACCCACTCACTGGGCGAAGTCAGCCACTGGGGGAGCAACTGGAGCTGGAGACTCGCAGGAAGTCCAGCCCGGCAGGTGAAACATGGAACCTGGAGGACGTCCCACCCAGGCCTCTGGAGCAAGACAGCGGGACTGCAGAAGTCCCATCGCACGCGTGGGAGCCCCAGCCACAGGCTAAGCTTCAAGAGCAGCACTTCCTCCCCTTCCTGTGGGGTAATGGCAAGATCCAGGCAGGACCTCAGACTTCAGGGGCCTGGGTCTAGCTAGTCGTTCAAGACAGGAACTCAGATGTAAGGAAAATGACAGATGGGGATCCTGTTATCAGAGCGGAGGTTCACAATACCGCTCAGAATCCCAGGGACCAGGCAGTGCTGAGAGCCCAGACAAGGTCACGACCCGCCTGCTGACAGGCTTGGCTCGAGGCTGAGTGAACCCCAGAGCCAGGAGCTAGAGCTGCCTCAGTTCCTCCGGCCTCATTCAGGCTAGTCCTGGACTCCACAGCCAGCTAAGCCTGTCACGTGGCCCTAGATGATGGGGAGAGGCACGCTGCAGACACAGGGGAGGGGACCTGACATGGCTGTCACCGTGGAAGCAGCCCGTGTGATAACAAGACGCAGCCACGTAAGAGTGCCGCGGGCCAGCGGGAATGGGTTATTCGTGTTTCACACCCAGCCCCATCTAGGACTACCTAGAAGGGCCAAGTGCTACCGAAATTCTAGTTGTGAAGTTGGCCCTGTATTCCTTGCAAACGAAGTTTCCCTATCTGGGCGAGTTTTGCCATAGAAAAACTGAGCTCTAATGATGGTCCTGCCCCACCCCCACCCCTTCCTGGGTGTGTCTATAAGATGCTTCCCGAGAGCACAACTTGGATAGGAGGGGCTCAGTGGGCTGTGTTTCCTCCTCCTGTAAGAAATGAGGCTGTGGCTTTTTATACCAGCAAAACTCCTTGGTTCCTGATGGCTTGTCCTCCATAACCCTCTGCTTGTGGCAACAGCCTTTGGCCACCGAGTCAGAGGCTTCTCTGGTTTGTCTTGCCACACTTGTCCAAATAATGACCTCTCAGTGCACTCCTCCAGCCTGCTGCTAGGAAGAATGGCCTCCTCGGGACCGGACCGGTAGGAGCTTGGATCTGTTATTGTCTGGGGCACCCGGGAACGCGCTGTACTACAGTCCTCGACTCCCACGTTGTCCGTAAAGCGCCTGACCATGCCCCTTGGCACGCAGGGCCTCCTCCCCACTTCCCTGCCCTAACCTAGGTGCCCTGCAAGAGGCTGCGCCCTCCCAGGGCATTCCTGGCTCTCCAGGTACCTCCTCCATCTGGCCCGACTGCTGGAGGTTGTTTCCTTTCATCAAAATAATCTCTTCCTCTCCCAAACTCCAATAGCACTTCAGGATCATACTTAGACTGTCTTAAATTAACATTATTGATTATGTATCTGTGTCCCCTACAAGACTGTGAGCTCTGGGAAAGCAGGGACTGTCCCTTGTTCATCCCTTTGTCCTTCACCATGCTTGGCTAAAAATAGATTCTGCATTTTTGTTGCTCATGATGGACAATACTGTTCATGTTGATGACATGTTACTAATAACATGTACATGGCAAAACGATATTCTTGGCCAGGTGTGGTGGCTCACGCCTGTAATCCTAGCACTCTGAGAGGCCAAAATGGGTGGATCGCTCAAGGTCAGGAGTTCGAAACCAGCCTGAGCAAGAGCGAGACCCCATCTCTACTAAAAATAGAAAGAAATTAATTGGCCAACTAAAAATATATAGAAAAAATTAGCCTGGCATGGTGGCGCATGCCTGTGGTCCCAGCTACTTGGGAGGCTGAGGCAGGAGGATCACCTGAGCCCAGGAGTTTGAGGTTGCTGTGAGCTAGACTGACGCCACGACACTCACTCTAGCCCAGGCAACAGAGTGTGACTCTGTCTCAAAAAAAAAAAAAAAAAAAAGAACCCGATATTCTTATATGTCTTAAGTAGTGCAAGTCAGGAAGTGGCTTAGGGTGAAAATTCTACCTGGAGCCATTAGTCTGGACTATAAGGCAAATAATAGCTACCATTTATAAGTGCCTATGCATGTAGGCATTGTACTACATGCTCTCATTACATTATCTCATTTAATCCTCAATCCTGCACTGTAGGGTTATTTTCACTGAGGGGAAACAGGTTTAAAGAAAGGCCAAGGAACTTATCTCATGTCACCACCTAGTAAGTAGTAGATCCAGGATTCACACTCTTAGGTCTGTTTTTCACTGTTACTCCAGGTTGTTGACTGAATGCAGCCTCATCACCAGTTGGTAGGAAAATCAGGTATTAGAACTTGCAGCAATGTCAGAGAAGCCTTCCCCAACCTGTCTCTCTTGTGGCTAAAGTGGCTTCTAGGTGAGAAAGAGTTTATCCCAGGGCAAATTGCCTGGGCAGCCCCAATTCAGAGGAGAGAGGGGCTTCCTGAGCAAGCATACAATGCAGTTGGGGTTGGGTAGCCAGGGACAACTGTGGGATGTGCAGAGGTAGAGGACTGGGCGCTGGTCTTGGTTCTCAGCAAACCCTACTACAGGTATGCTAATAAAATGAACAGTGATAGGGTTACTATACCCTGATCAGCACTGTGGCTTTTAAATCCATGTATTGCCTATTGGATCTTCAGTAGTTGTTTATTTAACTGAAGGCTGCTGTCATTGATGGAGATCGTTGACACATTATAACTCTATGGGGAAAATGTAATAGCTGGAATTTACTGGGCACCAAGTACTTTAAATGGATGCATTAATTTAATACAACAAACCTCTGAGGTAGGTGATTATTATCTCCCATTTTACAGATGAGGAAACTAACGCTTAGAGAAGTTATTCAAGTTCACACAATTAGTAAGTGCCAAAGCTGGGGTTCAAACCTAAGCTATCAAACTTGACAGTTTATACTTACACCATCTTTTAATCCCCAAAATAAACTGCTGCCTTACTCTGTGTTAATTTAACACAGATCTCTGGGGACAGCCAGACATAGTTAAATAAACCATTACATTATACTGCATTCACATTTTCCACTCAGTCAACCTGATGATAGAGTACTCCAGCTATGGCATGTAATATGTTACATATTATTAAGAAATTCTACCAATAATACTGCTCTGAAATTTCCACATTTGAAATTGTGGTACACCTTTTCTTCCTTGTCCAAAATAAAGCATTAGTGTCTAACAGTTAAGAGCTTACGCTCTGGAGTCATGAAGACCTGAGTTTGATTCCTAGCTCTCCACTTTTCTGTAAAATGGGTATAATAACTGTACTAACCTCTTAAGATAGTTATAAGAATTCAGTGAGATTATAACATACACAGAACTTGGCACAGAGCCCGGTATCAGTAAGCCCTCAATTAATGTTGGTCTCGTTAGTATCATCTCTTTCTTCAGTCTCCTTGATCTGCTTGAAGAATGCATATTAAGAGAAAGCTTGAACGATTGCTAGTTATTTCTCTCACTGTTACTCATTTGAAGTGTTGTCATTCCTGTTCTTCCTAGGATTCTTTGCACAACTATCACCAGGTTTCCAGTCTTTGAAAGAGGAAGATGGAGGATGGGTACCGAACAGGTAACTATGCAGTCTGCCCTTTTCCAGTAAGAAACCTTGTTGTTGGGAAGTATGGTTCGTGCCCTTGGAAGGGGACGGATGAGAAAATTGTCGTGCTGATTCCTCGCAGGCAAGGATACTCCAGAGCAGCAACCTCAAGATCAATGAGAAGGCCTCGACCCAAGGCAGCTTCCTGGAGAATCCTGCAGGAATACGGCAGACAAGTCACCGTGGTTCTAAGACATGTCAGTGGACGCAGCCACCTTTTGGGCTCTCGTTGGAAAGGGCTACATTTCCCAGCTCGCTTGGCCCCTGAAAGCTGAGCACCATCACGTGAGAAGTTGGGTCATCTGCACGCTTTGTGGCCCCAACTGCTTCATCTTGGGAATGGAAGAGTCTTTTGTGAACAAAATTAAATGACGCTTCCCAATTTCAGTTTTCCGCCTTGGGAACACTCTGAGGACAGAGGTGTAAGCTGTTCTCAGAGCTGCCTGGAGCAGACCTGTAATAGGTAGGTTCATGTCACTTCCAGGCTGGCAGAAGATTAAGGAAATAAATATACTTCTTAAAAACCAGCATATTTTCACAAAATAATGGAGGGGGGAGTATGTAAAAGTAAATGAGGGGAAAAGCCAGAATGTCAAATTCTTTCTATAGTTTGGTGCCAATTCTGTGTTGAAAATTAAGGATCATACACACATCCATGTCACAAGGGGAAGATAGGAAAGAACACACTCGAACACCGTGGGTTCAACAGTGGTGATTTCTTGGTGGTGGGATCACAAGTGCTTTTTGCTCTCTTGACTTTTTTTTTTATATATATTTCCAAATGTTGAACAATGAAATATTAGCAACTCAGAAAATTAAAATTTGTGATGATTAGGGAAAGATGTTATCTTAAATCATTAATATTGAATACTAAGCACAATATAGAACAGTGTCTCTGGTATGCTACCATTTGTGTAACGAAGGGGAAAACCAATTTATGTTACTTGCTTCTATGTGTATAAAATATCCCTGGAAGTTTAAACAAGAAATATCCCTGGAAGTTTAAACAGCATTGTCCCTGGGAAGAGAACTGTCTTGGGGTCAGGTTGGCATGGAGACTTTTCACTATAAACTCTTTTTACACTTTTTGTATCTAATACATATGTTAAATTTTTAAAATAGTGTGTATGGCTGGGCGCGGTGGCTCACGCCTTTAATCCTAGCACTCTGGGAGGCCAAAGCGGGAGGATCACTTGAGCCAAGGAGATGGAGGTTGCAGTGAGCTATGCTGACGCCACTGCACTCTACCCGGGGTGACAGAGCGAGACTCTGTCTCAACAAAAACAAAAAAAGGAAAATACAGTGTGTATATACATTTTCTCTATTTTTATGATGCCAGGAGTTCCTGAAAATTGTCATAAGGTACGTCATTAAGTGAACTGTATGCGTTGCTGTGTTTATCATTTCAAATGTGTGGTCTAATTTACAGGAGATAGAACGTCTGCAAGATGCCATCCACCATGCAGTGTGATGCTATTTATCTAAAGGTTCACATGTCAAATGTATATCCTCATTGAGAGCTACCACCACCACCAAAAAAACGCCAGGTTTTAGTGACCCATCAATTTTTCATTTTTGCTCCAGCTTCCAGGGAGCCCTGAGCTATGTCTACAGCCCAACCCCTCCCTCTATTACTTCACTCTCATCTTTCAAATCCTGTGGTCCTAATAGTTTTCCATGTAGTGACAGCTATGCCTTTACCTACATGCACTTTCAAAACCTTTTGGGAAGGCAGTGGGATATGTGTTGATTTTCTATTGCTCTATAATGAATCGCTCCAAAACCTAGAAGCTTAAGACAACAATATACATTTAATATATCTCACAATTTCTTTGGGCCAGAAATTCAGGAATCTGTCTTGGAGTCTCCAAGAGTTTGCAGTTAAGACGATGACCCGAGCAGCAGTTGTCTGGAAGCTTGACCGGGGCTGGAAGATCTTCCAAGATGATTGGCACATCGGTGCTGGCCATTGGTGGGAGACCTGGGAGGCCGCGTGAGTGTCCTCGTGACAGGGCAGCCCCAGAGCAGACTCCCCAAGAGAGAACACAGCAGAAACCACAGTGCCTTTCATGACCTTGCCTCAGAAGGCACGCACCTTCACTTCCGTCACATTCTGGTCACTAGAAGCGAGTCACCAAGTCCTGCCGGTGTCCAAGGGGAGGGACGTCAGGTTCCACCTTCAGGAAAGAGGAGAAGACAGGCGTCTGAGGTCATATTGTAAAACCACCACAGGTCATAGTAAGCAGTCAATTAGTTGATTAATCTCAAATTAACCTCAGTTTTCTCAGTGTAAAGACAATGAGGAATGAAGGGAAGGTGTTTTTTTAGGAGGGAGAATTACTGAGCACCTTCTGTGTCCTTGGCCCTGTACTTCACACAGGTCACCGTGTTTAGTTTCATAGAAATGTATTCTCAGCTTTGCAGGTGAGGAAAGCAAGACTCTGAGGATGTGTAGTTTGTCCAAGGTCACTTAGTGTCAGAGGAGTATGTCACTCACACGCCAGCCTGAGGTCACAGCTGTGCCCTCACCCTATGTCCATGGAAATGGAAAGCATTTAAATATTTGCTACCTTGACTTGTCCGAGCCGTGGCCATTTTGCCACCAGGGAGAAACGTGATTAACACCCCAGGTTGAATGAGTTCTGACAGAGCTGTTTAATTTGTTTCTAAACACTCTGGAATCCAACGAGTGTTAACTTCCTTCAGACGCTCCTCCCTGCCTTCTGCCATTGCCGGTGTTTGCCCAGGCCGGGCCGGGCGTCTCCTCGCCCTTGACTTTGAAAGCCGGCCAGCTCCTCTTGCTGTGACCCTGGCTGCGGCCTGGAGACCGGTGGGGTCAGTGGAGCAGGGTGACACCGAGCACAGGGTCGGGTGAGGGCAAAGCCCTCTCCCGAGGACTGAGCCAAGCCCAGCAGGGTGGAGACAGGACAGCCCATGGGCCCTGGAGCCTTGCTGGGCTGCGGGGGCCTGATAAGGCCAGGGAGCCACCCACACGACTCTGTCTCCTTCCAAATATAGATTTGTCCCCAACCAGCTCCCCCTGCTGTCAGGGGTCCTGCGGATGCGTCCCTGCCGTGCCCCACTGGGAGCGGGGGCCTGATCCAGGGCAGGACCAGCTCTTTGGGGTGGCAGGTGGGGTGGCCGGAGCTGTGGAGGAAGTGCTGGGAATCCCGCCTGTGCTTTCTCTGCATCGTTAGTCCAGCCCTCTCGGGAAACAGACTTTGCTGATGGATTCTCTGATCAGCACCGTCCTGAGAGCTCACACCTGGAGGACCGCCGGCATTCGCTCCACTGGCACGTTCAGCGGCTCAGGCACATTTCCTCGGACAGAGACTTTTCCTTGGGTTGGAAGTTTGAGGAACCAGAGTCATCGTGGGAACCAGAGCAGGTCGGCTGAGCTATTAGCCGGGGCCACAGCCTGTCAGAGACTTCCGAACCATCCCGATCAAGGTGGAAAAGATGAAGGACGTCAACTTGCTGCGATTGCTCTTAGGAAGTCCACCGTCTGTGGGCGGAAGAACACTGCGATGAAATACTGTGAGGGCGGGCACTGAGACCTCTAGCACCAGTTGGTTGCCAGAGACGACGATCTGCCGAACAGCAGGGCTTGCTTTTCTGGGTGGGGTTGTGTGCGGGAAGCCCATTGCGCTCCCAGCCCACGTGGCCCTCCGCCCTCCCCTCTGCGCTCAACCCCCGTCTGAGGGAAGGAGTAGCAAACGTGGAGAGGTTGCCAGCAGTCGGGGCACCCCGTTGTCAGCTCACATAGCAGGGCCAGGTCTTGGCCTGCCCTGGCCGGAGCAGCAAGCGTACGGGGCAGGCTGCCCTCCAAGCAGGGCCCTTATGGGGGGCATCAGAGTCACCGCTGACTGGCATGCAGGGAGACTCTGGGAGGGACAAGCCCTCAGCTAGCTGCCGGCTGTCCACCTTCCCATCAGACCTTCATCCTGGCTTTCAGGCCAGTGATTCAACTTGAATATTCCCTGTCCTTGTCATGGGTAGGGGGAGGAAGTCAATCCCTCACTTGGAAAGCAACAGGACATTTGATGCTGATGAGCAGAGTGAGCCCCCACCCTGCCTGGCGCCGTGAGTCAGCACCGGTCCACGTTATGTGCAGATGAGAAAATCTGCCTGATGTCCCCCTGCCTCGGCTGTCAGCTGCTTGCCCTGAGACCCCAAGAGTGTGCCACGTGGGCCCTGGGAGAGGTCTGCCTGATGGTAGAAAGCACGAGAGTGATGCACGCCACTAGCACGTGTTGGGACCACCAACCTGGACTGCTGACACCCCCAGAGGTAGGACCACTGTTACCCACCCAGTCTCACGAGTAACAAACCACAGGCACATGGAGGCTAAACAGTTGCCCAAACTGGAAACCAGTGAGGGGGTCAGGCTGCAAAGGCTGGTGTCTCCGGCCCCTGAGCCCTCGCGGCCCCCGTGTCTCTCCTTTTCAGGAGCGTGGCCCCGGCTCACGGCTCTCCTGTGCCTCTGCTCTGCTCTACTCTCCTCCCCGGGGGTGGAGGCTGGGCCCTCTCGCCCTGGGCAGCTGTTAGGGCAGCTCACGTGATCCCTGCAGAGAGACAGGCTTTTCCAGAACGGGTCAGGTGCCTGGAATCGGACTGCGTGGGTCCTGCGAGAAGGCAGAGCCCAGCCCAGGAAGGTGCTGGGCTGTGGTCGGGGCTCACAGACTACTCCAGAGCCAGGCGAGACAAGGGACATGTGAACTTTGGAGCCAGAAACTCTGCCACAGGCCAGTTGAGTGACCTCAGGCAAAGTTTTCCTCTGAGTTCAGTTTTCTCGGCTGTAGAGAGGACGAGCATTATCTTCCTCTTAGGGTTGATGTTGGGGATGAAGCAGGTGTGAGTCAGTGCCTGGCGCTGGAGCTGGCCGGCTCCAGGCTTCCCGATGTTGTCACTGAAGGGCGCATGAGGCCCCTCCTGGGAACCACCCTCTGTCCGCAGCCCCACTGCACCTCTCCTGTCCCTGTCCCCTTTTCCACTTTTGTTCTTTCTCTCCCTCCTGCAATGGATGGAGGCCTCAGAATGGATGGAGGCCTCCCTCCTCCTCCTGCAATGGATGGAGGCCTCAGAATGGCCAGAGGGGTGTGGCTGAGCTTGGCCCTCCCCTGGGGAGTCATCACTGGACACACGAGCTGGTGGCCTAGAACACTTCCAACCAGAAAGGTCAACTGAGCCAGGCCCTGAGTCAATCGGGGAACATGAGTCCCGTGACAACCACACCCCGCACCTCTGACCTCCCAACCAACCCCTACACTCATAGGCACCTGCTCAGCCCCACCCTCCTCACCCCGGCACCCACCCCAGGAGCTCCAGTGCCGGCCTGGGAAGGGCACGAGGTGAGGGAGAAACAGCTGACTGCAGAGCCCAAGCCGTGGGCACCTGTTCTGGAGGGAGATGCCTTTCTTCCCCCTCCCCACTGCCCCAGCCCATAGGGAAGAGAGACCTGGGGAGGGGACCAAGGGATTTCCATGCTCGGCTGCCTGGCTTTCCGTGTGCAGGGCATTGAGGCTGCCTAATTGACAGAGAGTAAACACGGATAGACACTTTGGGCAGGGAAGGAGGGGGTCGTCGGGACAAGGCAGGCTGAGGCACTCGGAGGGGTGGAGGGTCTTGGGAGAAGACCAGATGGCTCCCTGCCACGTCCCCACAAGTGAATGGGGCCTGGTGGACAAAGGCTACTGCACACGTTGAGGGGCCATGGAGGTACAGCCTGGGGGAAAGTGGAAGCTTCTCCCTCCTGTGTGAGGCCTGGCGCCCCCTCCCCCAGGCAGCAGGAGGGAAGTCACAAGCCCCCAACTCATGGGGGGATCTCACACCATCTCCATGCTGCCTCTCACACCATCTCCATGCTGCCTCTCAGCTCACCTGCTCCTGTGAGGAGGCCCTGGGACAGCTCCACGGGTGTGAATGGTAATTCTTCCTGCAAGGGGCTGGGGTGTCCGCAGCCCTGTTGAGGGCAGAGCTCAGGGAGAGGCCCGAGGCTGCTTGAGAGAGCCTGATCTCAGCCACCAGCACTGTGACCCCCCAGCATGGCCCCAAACCTGGAGGATGGATAGGGTGGGGCCCAGAAGGAGGAAGGAAGCTGCTTGCTCTCTGCCTGGCCCGTGTACCGCCCTCGCCCCTAGCAGGGTCCGGCTGTGGGTCGTGGTCTCCATTCAACCTACTTCTGTTTCCAAGGCTGTGCTGGCACTGAGGAAGAGACAGGCTCAGAGACATCCCAACTCTTGTGGAACAAATCCTCTTCCATGCTTCTGCCTGGGCTCTTCGGAGGACACGTCCGGGCCTCAGCCTGACCCCCTGAGCTCCGACCTGCTGGCTGAGCCAAGGCTGCTCGCCCTCCCTCTCCAAACCTATCCCAGGCATCCCCACACAGCTAAGTCCTCCCAGAGAGACACCAAGGTGACAGCGAGCAGGCAGGCCTGGATCCAGATTTTACCCCTGCTGTTTATGACTTTGAGTAAGTCACTTTCTTTGAGCCTCAGTTTCTTACTCCTGTGGTCCCCAACACCCCCCACACCCCACAGACCAATACCGTCTGGTCCCTGTCCCATTAGGAACAGGGCCACAGAGCACCACCTCTCCCAACCCCAACACACACACCCACACCCCTGTCTGTGGAAAAATTGTCTTCTGTGAAACCAGTCCCTGGTGCCAAAAAGGTTGGGAGCCACTGTAAGTCTGTAACTGGGAAAGTGGGTGCCTCCTTGCAGAGTTGCTGTGAGTGGCTGTAAGGTGGGCCCCGTAGTGCACCTGCCCTGCCTCCCTGGCAGGGACTCGGGGAGCTGGTCAGACTAACTCACAGGCCACCTGGCCCCCTTATCCCATTGACACCACCTCCCAAACCTCTTTTTATCCCCATTATCACAGCCCTAGTCTGGGCTCCTCATTTCCCACCTAAATACACATAAACAATAAACTCGTTGACCCCTTACTGGTCCCTGTCTCACCCCTTGGGTCCAGCCTCCCTCCGCTGCTGGAGAGGAAGCGCTTAAAAATGCAAATCGTGGTCCTGTCACTGCCGGCCTAGTTGCCTATGAGTTATGAGAGATGAAATCTAACTTCCTTCTCAGGCGAGGAGTCCATTGGTGACCTGGGCCCTCTGCCTCCTGGCTGTGTTTCCACCCAATCACGCAATAGCCACACTTCTGCCACCCGCCTTCAGAATCCTACGCCATCCCACGTGCTGTTTCCTCTGCTTGACACGTGCTTACTCAGCTCATCTCATTCCCCTGGGGTGGAAGGGGACCCGCTGCTGTGTGCCAGACACTGTAGACGCTGTGCTGAGCATTTTATTTGCAGCATTATCTCTTGAGGCAGATACTATTATCACCCCCAGTTAACAGGTGATAAAACCAAGTCTCAAGTGGTTAAACAATTCAAACCTAGATCGTGCTCCCAAATCCATGCTCTTCTGTTACAGCTGCTCCCAGCTCAGATGCTGCCTCCTCCATGAAGCCTTCCCCCATTCCGAGTGTGGAGGCTAGATCTGGTTTGGGTCCAGAGTGTGTAGATGAATCTCGGAGATGCAAAAGCTTCTGTTCAGGGTAAGTGCATGATCAGTCCAAAAAACACACAGTCAACAGTCCTGTAACACTCCTGTAATCAAGGAGTGTGTCTGCATGCTATAGGGAATTAAAAATTGATTCATGGACAATTACAACTGTTCACAAGAATGTGGAGAAATTTGAGTCTTTATACATTGCTAAGGGGAATATAAAATGGTACAACCCTGTTGGAAAACAATTTGGCAATTCTTCGTATAAGTTAAACATATAAGCTTCGATTATACCACAAGGAAAAAAAAAGTTAAACATAGTTACCGTATGACCCAGAAATTCTGCTCAGTATATACCAAGAGAAGTGAAAACATATGTCCACATATGTTCGTAGCAGCATTATTCATAATAGTCAAAAAGTGGAAACAAGTGTCCATCAACTGGCGAATGGATAAACCAGGTGTGGCGTGTATGATACATACAATGGAATATTATCTGGCCGTGTAAAGACCCGAAGCGCTAACACACGCTGCAACACGGTGAGCTGCGTGAACGAGGCCACACGTGGTATCATTTCATTCGCATGAAATGCCGAGAATAGTAAATCCATAAACACGGAGGGAAGATTAGAGGTTTCCAGGGGCTTGGGTGTGGGAACGTGAAGAGTGCCATAAACGCCAGGGCTTGCTTTTGTGGGTGATGGAGATGTTCTAAAATTAGATAGAAGTCATGGTTTCGGAGCTCTGTGAATAGAGTAAAAACCACTGAATTGTACACTCGAAAAGGGTGAATTTTTTGGTATGTGAATTATATCTCAATAAAGCTGTTAAAAATTGGATGTGACCTAAATGCTCCGGAACAGGTGGCTAGTTGAGAACACTGTGGCGCAACTGACGGAGTACTCCGCAGGGATTTCCAGTGGCACAAACGTTGACACGAAAGTGTTTTAAGATCGAGTAGGCAAAACAGGGGTAATAGACTCAAAACAGAGTGTGTGATTTCACTGTTAAGTGTGTGCATCTCTGCACAAAAAATGGAAAGATCAGCTGGGGCATCATGGATAAATTTTATCCTTTCTGTGAGAGACATAGAAGGGAGGCTATCTGAATTTTCTGATATTGCCACACAGTAAACATGTATTAATTGCGGTAATTTCTAAACAGAGTGATTAAGAGATCACGCATGCTCCTCCAAGTGTGCACGAGGTGGCAAGGACAACACCCCGTTGCAGAGGGAGGCCAAGAGCACCGAGAGGGTGGGTGTAAGTCTTACCGAGGGGCTCCAGGGAGATCTGTCTCCTGGGAGGGATGGAAATTATGGCTGGAAGAAGCGTCTGGGGACAGAACCAGACAACTGAGCCTCTGGCTTTTGATTTCCAGGAGGTGAGTGGAGAGGGGCAGAGGGCATTTCTCCTCACTGTCCTCAAAGATCCCGTGCCTCAGGCCTCCCCCAGCACAGCCGAATAATGCCAGGTAGAGATTGCACCTTCTATACCCCCGCAGCCGTGGGCAGGCGAGCCGTGTGTCTGTCTGGGCCAGCCTGGCGGCGTTGGACAGGGTGGGGCCAGAGTTCCCTGGGACAGCCGCCCCGGAGGGCGGGCGGGGGGATGAGGAGAGACAGGACGTGGGCCCTCAGTAACCTGCCGTTTCCGCCTCCCACCTTGTCTCTGCCTTTCTCTTCTCAATGCTGTTTCCTCTCGAGCTGGGGAAGTGCCCAGTGGGCTGTGAACAGAAGTCAGAGGCTGTGAAATAAAACAACCTTCAAGATCAACAGGAAGCAGGGAGATAAATCACGAGGAGAATGGCTTAGGGAGGGAGTGTGTGGGGTTTGGTCTTATTTTTAGTGGTCACGGTGGTGATGGCGGCAGCGGGGACTTGAGGCCAGGAGCAGGAAGCCAGGTTTCCCAGCCTCAGCTTTTGATGGTTTCCGGGTCCCCCTGGGCCTGTGAAGCGGGGACCCATCTGTCTGTGACAAACCAGCTCTTGTAAGTTGCCTTCATTTTTGAGAGATTTTAATATGGTTTTTTGTGAAACTGCTGCTCCTATGAGGGCTCCTGCAAATCATGAATAAGGCAGAACATGTCCACCAGGGGCTGACCGTGGCCCTAAAACCGTGGCATTGTTTTGCTATGTGATTTTAGGCAAGTTACTTAATGTCTCTGAGCCTTGGTTTCCGTCATCTGAAAATGATCTAAATGAGTATAGCACTTGAAAGATGGACTCGGAATCCCTAGGTGCTAAGGAATATTTGCTCCATCGGAGTCTCTCTGGAGCAGGTGGAAGAGCATTCTGGGTCAAGCCAGGCAAGCGGGCAAATCAGCACCCAGGCTGACCGAGGGCACAGGTGGTACAAGAGTCTCGTGATGCAGCAGGAGTTGGGTCAGTTGTTCGGTCTACGCACTGTCTAGGGCCCAGCCACAAAGAACCACTTCTTAGGCTGGGAGTAGTGGCTCATGCCTGTAATCCCAGCACTTTGGGAGGCCCAGGCAGGAGGATCACTTGAGGCCAGGAGTTTGAGGCCAGCCTGGACAACATATCAAGTCCCCGTCTCTACAAGAGAATAGAAAAATTAGCCAGGTATGGTGGTGTGCACCTGTAGTCCCCGCTACATCGGAGGCTGAGGCAGGAAGACGGCTTCAGCCCAGGAGTTCAAGGCTGCAGTGAGCTATGATTGCGCCGCTGTACTCCAGCCTGGGCAGCAGAACAAGACTTTGTCTCTAAAAAGAAAAAAGAAAAAAGAACCACTTCTTTTTCCCCTGTTTGACTCCCCTCCCCAATCCTCCCTGTACTTCAGATTAAATGAGGTGTTGCATGTAAAGATTTAGATGGAACAAGGCAAGCTCTCAGTGAGTCTTACTATTTTTCTTTTACCCCAGTGTGTGGAACACGGCACTGCGCAGGACCTCAGCTTCCAAAACTCAGCCAGGTCTCATTGCCGCCCTTGCCACAAACTTGCCTTTTCTGAAAGGCACTCCCATGACTGGCTTGCTGCAAATAGAGACACTATGCTCTAAAATGCTCTTTCAGATTACTAAGTCCCAAACCTGGCAGCATTCAGAATCATCTGAAAGCTTTTTTTTTAAAAAGTACAGGTTGCCAGCCAGGTATGGTAGTGCATTTCTGTCATCACAGCTACTCGGGAGGCTGAGGCAGGAGGATTGTTTGTGCCCAGGAGTTCAGGGCTATAGTGCACTATGCCAATTGGGTGTCTGCTCTAAGTTCTGCATCAACATGGTGACTTCCTGCGGGGAGGACACACCAGCTTGCCTAAGGAGGGGAGAACTGGCCCCAGCCAGAAATGGAGCAGGTCAAAACCCCGGTGCTGATCAGTAGTGGGATCTCACCTGTGGATAGCCACTGCACTCCAGCCTGGGCAACATAGCGAGACCCTGTCTCTGGAAAACAGACAATAAGACCCCACAGATTCCCAGACCCCATCTTACCTACAAAATGGGGGCCTGGGGAACTACGCTTTTAAAACACTCCTCAGGTGACTCAGATTTGGCCAGGAGATTACTATTTTAGAGAAAAACGCCCTTCCCTTCTGTGAAAGCTTCTTGTTGGCAAGCTTTGAGCCATTTCATTCCATTGTTCAGAACGCACAACTGACAATAGCAAAATGTGTTTATTTTTTCACCCATTCAAAAAATATTAAGTGCCTCCTGTGTAGAATAACAGTTAAAAGTTTAAGCTCTGAGCCAGTTCATACCCATCAGGATGGCTAGAAACAAAAAGATAGACAATAACAGGTGTGGACAATGATGTGGAGAAATTGGAGTCCCCATGGCTGCCGGTGGGAGCGTAACATGGTGCAGCCACTTTGGAAAACAGTCCGGAAGTTCCTCAAATTATTAAAAATAGGTTACCATGCGATCCAGCAGTTCCACTCCTAGGTAGATACCCAAGAGAAACGGAAACATATGTCTACACAAAACTTGTTCACAAATGGTCATAGCAGCATTATGATACTGAAAAAATGGAAACAACCCAAACACCCCAAAACTGATGGGTGCATAAACAAAGTATGGTCTGTCCGTACAGTGGAATATTAGTTGACAATGAAAGGAAATGAAGTTCAACATGGACAAGCCCGGAAAACATTCTGCTAAAGGAGAGAAACCAGTCACAAAGGACCACTTATTATACGATTCCATTTATATCAAATGTCCAGAATAGACAAATCTATAGAGACAGAAAGTGAAGAGGTGTTTTCCCAGGGCTGAGGGATTGGGGGGAAATGAGGGTGACTGCTAATGGGTATGGGCTCTCTTTCCGGGGTGATAAAATGTTCTAAAATTGATTGTGGTGATAGTTGCAACACTCTGTGAATATACTAAAAACTGTCTAATTGTATACTTTAAATGGGTGAATTATATGGCCTGTGAATGAATTAGGTCTCCATAAATTTGTTATTAAAAATGGAGAGTTCAGGCTCTAAAGTCTGATTTCCCAGGTTGGACTCCTCATTCCGCTTATTTCACCAGCTGGGCAATTTTGAGCAAGTAATATAAGTTCTCCATGCCTTAGTCTCCTTATATGGTTATTGTAAAGATTAATTTGGTTAATACCTTAAAAACCTAGAAGAATGCCTGGCCCGTGGTAAGTGTTCAGTAAGAAAACTATCACTGCTTTGAGCCAGGCACAGTCTAGATCTGTGATGTCCAATACAATCTGTGCTGTCAAGTATTGAACAGCACGTGAAATTTAGCTACCCTGAATTGAGATACACTGAAAGTATAAAATACACACCAGATTTCAAAGGCTTAGTATGCAACCAAAGTAAATATCTCATTAATAATTTTTATAGTAATTACATGCTGAAATGATAATTTTGATATATTGGGTTAAATGAAATATATTAGCAAAGTCAATTTTACCTTTTTTTCTCTTTTTAAAATATGGCAACTAGACAATTTAAACTTAAATAGTGCACAACTAGTATCATAATCAATGGTAAAAGGCTGAAAGCTTCCCCCTAAGATCACGAAGCAAGACAAGGGAGCCTGCTCTTGGCACTTTTATTCAACATCATGCAGGAGGTGCTAGCCTAGGCAGGGAGATTAGGCAAGAAAATGAAATTAAAGGTATCCAGAACGGGAAGGAAGAAGTCTCTATTGACAGCTAATCTTTTACACAGAAAATTCTAAGAAATATACAAAAAAAAGACTACGAGAGCTGACACATGAGTCCAGCAAGATTCAGGATACAAGATCTACAACAAAAATTAATTATATTTCCATACACTAGCAATGAAAAGTCCAAATGTAAAATTTAGAAAACAGCTTCACTTATAGTAGTATCAAAAAGAATAACGTACTTAGGAATAAATTTAACATAAGAAGTACAAGATTTGTGCATTTAAAACTGTAAAACATTGTTGAAGGGAATTAAAGAAGATCTAAATAAATGGAGAGACATTCCAGAGTTATGAATCAGTAGACTTGTTAAGATGGCAATATTTCCCCAAACTGATCCACAGATTTAATACAATCCCTATCAAAATTCCAACTATTTAATAGCTTCTTGGCCAGGCGTGGTGGCTCACATCTGTAATCCTAGCGTTTTGGGAGGCCAAAGTGGGAAGATTGCTTGAGGCCAGGAATTCAAAACCAACCAGCTTGAGTAACAAAGCAAGACTCTATCTCTACAAAAAAAAAGGAAAAAAAGGAAGAAAAATTAGTAGCTGGGAGTGGTGGTACGCACCTGTAGTCCCAGCTACTTGGAAGGCTGAGGCAGGAGGATCGCTTGAGCCCAGGAGTTTGAGGTTGCAGTGAGCTGTGATGATGCCACTGCACTCTAGCCTGGGCAACAGAGCAAGACCCTATCTCAGAAAAAAAAATTCCAACTGGCTTCTTTGCAGAAATTGTTAAACTACTCCTAAAATTCATGTGGAAATACAAGGAACCCAGAATAGCTAAAACGATTTTGAAAAGAAAAACAGAGGACTCACACTTCCCAATTTTAAAACTTATGACAAAGCTACAGTAATTAAGATGAGGTAGTACTGGCCTAATGATAGACATATAGATCAATGGAATAGGATTGAGAAATCAGAAATAACTCTCACAGTTATGGTCAACTTATTTTTAACAAGGGTGCCAAGGCCATTCAATGGGAAAGAAAAGAGTCTTTTCAACAAATGGTGCTGAGGCAAATGGAGATCCACATGAAAGAATGACATTGGATCCCTAACTTCATACCATATACAAAAATTAACTCAAGATGGATCAAAGATCTAAATGTAAGAGCTAAAACTATAAAGCCCTCACAAGAAAATATAGGGATAAATCTTTGTGACCTTGTATTTGACAGTGGTGTCTTACATATGACACCAAAAGCACAACCAACAAAGGAAAAAATACATAAACTGGACACATCAAAATCTAAAACGTTTGTGCTTCAAAGGACACACTCAAGAAGGTAAAAAGATAACCACAAATGGGAGAAAATGTTTACAAAATCATGTGTCTTATTGATGAGGGACTTGCATCTAGAATATATATGAAGAATTGGTACAGCTCAATAAAAAGATAAATAACCCAATTTTAAAATGGGCAAAGGAGCTGAATAGACAGCTGTCTGAAGAAGATATATAATGGCCAATAAGCATGTTGAAAAGATGTTCAACATCATTAACCATCAGAGAAACCCAAGTCAAAACCACAATGAGATACCATTTCACAGGATGGCTATAATCAAAATTTCTTTAAAAAGATGATAAATGTTGGCAAGGATTGGGAGAAATGGGCAACTTTATACACTGCTGGTGGAAATGTCATGTGGTATAGCCACTTTGGAAAACAGTCTGATTGTTCCCCCAGAAGTTAAACACAGTTTTGCTCTATGATCCAGCAGTTCCACTCCCAGGTATAGACCCAAGGGAATTGAAAGCCTATGCCCACGCAAAAACTTGCTCACGGATGGTCATAGCAGCATTATTGATAATCCTGAAAAAGTAGAAACAACTCAAATGGCCATCAACTGATGAATGGATAAACGAAATGTGGTCTATCCGTACAATGGGATATTATCTGGCAATGAAAGGAAATGAGGTACTGACACACGCTACAACGTGATGCACCTTGAAAACATTATGCTAAGTGAGAGAAGCCAGTCACAGAGAACCACGTGTTATATGATTCCATTTATATGAAATGTCCAGAATAGGCAGATCTATAGAGACAGAATGTAGACTAGTAGTTGTCAGAACATTAGGGAAAAGGGGAAATAGAGTGACTGTTAATTTGGTGTGATGAAAATGTCCTAGAATTAGATAGTGGCGATGGCTATAGGACTTTTTTTTTTTTTTTTTTTTTTTTTGCGACAGAGTCTCACTCTGTTGCCCAGGCTAGAGTGCTGTGGCATCAACCTAGCTCACAGCAACCTCCGACTCCTGGGCTCAAGTGATCCTTCTGCCTCAGCCTCCCGAGTAGCTGGGACTACAGGCATGCGCCACCATGCCCGGCTAATTTTTTCTATATATTTTTAGTTGGCCAATTAATTTCTTTGTATTTTTTTAGTAGAGATGGGGTCTCGCTCTTGCTCAG
>CAUYRT010056934.1:0-71766 GCA_963574885.1 Lepilemur ruficaudatus | reverse complement strand
ATCAGCCTAGCTCACAGCAACCTCAAACTTCTGGGCTCAAGCAATCCTTCTGCCTCAGCCTCCCAAGTAGCTGGGACTACAGGCATGCGCCACCATGCCGGGCTAATTTTTTCTATATATTTTTAGTTGGCCAATTAATTTCTTCCTATTTTTTTAGTAGAGATGGGGTCTCGCTCTTGCTCAGGCTGGTTTCGAACTCGTGACCTAGAGCGATCCTCCCACCTGGGCCTCCCAGAGTGCCAGGATTACAGGCGTGAGCCACCGCACCCCGGCCGTTTGGGGACTTTTTGATAAAGGCCATTCTCACTGGAGATAAGTGATATCTCATTGTGATTTTGATTTGCATTTTCCTGATGATTAGAGATGTTGAACATTTTTTCATATTTTTTGGCCACAAAATGATCCTTTTTAATTTGTTATTCTTTATTGTTTTCTGTGTGTGAATTGTATGTAACGCAATCCATGGTTTTAGAATTAAATTGTGAATATTGATTGTAACAGTAAAGAACATCAACAAGTAAGATTTTCACGAACCAAGTGCAAGGTTTTGCTTCACAAGGCCCCAGGCTCAAAACTAGCATGAGTTAAATACAAGTCATGTAGCAGTTAATATGTTAATTTCATCTCCCTTTAATCAGCCATATAAGATAGGACTAATGTATATTTTTATTATATTTAATGTCTTTTTACTTGGGTGGAGAAGCAAAGTTGATTGGCACTAGGGGGCCTAGCATATTTTTTTCAGTAGGTCATTGTCCCTTGATAGAGAAAAGGCACCTACTTCATTATCCCTAAGGATTGGAAAGGTGATACACTTTTCAAGAAACAACTTTAAGGCTGGTCTGTTAGTGCTAAACAGAAAGGAAAGGAAGAATTTGTTCCATAAATTTATTGATGTTTTCAGGTTTTTTGTATTTATCAAGCACTGAAATAATAGAATTGTTCTACCTCTAACAGTGCAATGCTGAGAAACTCAAGAACTTAAACTCTACAGTTTTGCTTCAAATTCAACAAGTTTCCATTCTCCTTACAGAAAAGCATATTTAGAAACTGTGTGTTTTAGAAATTTAATTCCTATAAATCACTGAAAGGTGTCAAGTTCTTAGAACTTTGGAAATTATGAGTTTAAAAGTAAGAAATACTCCTGAAAGTATAAACTTAATATGATGATTATGTAATCTGATTAGTGATGCTCATCAATTGCAAAAGAGTATTTACATAATTGCAAAATCATGGCCCTAGTTCTATTTTAGAACTTACGAAATCCTTTTCTGCCAAAGTCACAGTAACTACAAATGTTTGACATTCTTTCTGTCTGCCTCCCCTTCCAAAGCATTGAGAGAAGAAGACATTGAGTAGTAACTTATCATCAGAGACTAGTTTCTCTTGGTTCCTGACAATCTAGTAAATTCAGGCTACTATAACAAAATAGCATAAACTAGGTGACTTATAAACAACAGAAATTTATTTCTGACAGTTCTAAAGGCTGGGAATTCCAGGATTGACCAGCAGATTCGATGTCTGGTGAGGGCTTGCTTCCTGGTTCATAGACTGCCTTTTTCTCACTGTGTCCTCACATGGTAGAGAGAGGAAGCAAGCTGTCCTAGGACTATTTTAAGGACACCAGTCCCATTCATGAGAGCCTTACTCTCCTGACTTTATCTAATCCTAATTACCACCCAGAGACCCCCAACTCCTAACACCATAACTCTTGGAATAGAGTTTCAACATGAATTTTGGGGGGATACAAGCATTTGGTCCATTACACTGACCTAAGCAAATAGAAAGGGCAGTATTAATACTTGCCCTCAGAGTTGCTCTTCCCTTTCTTCACTTTATTTTCTTTTTTCTCTCAGTAGACTATATTGCAAATTTTTATTTAACTATTAAATCCTTTATTAAGAGGACTTCCAAGTTTGTTCAACTTTTCCCTTATAGTCTTCTCATTAAAGTAGTTCCTTTTCCTGGGGTAGTTTCTGTTATTTGGACTCCAAATATTTTATTCAGGTAGTTCTCATCATTTCTGAATAAGTGAGGATTGACTTTTGCATACTAGATAGGATCAAAAAACTCTTCCTAGGAACCTTTTCTCACCAGTGATTAAGCATTTATGTGTGGAAGAATTCAATCTTGTAAGCAGACAATTGATTTTTGCTACAAGGTAATCTTTGAGAGAAAAAAGATAATAAAACTAAAATAGTCTGCATTCTGTTTCTAAGCATTATGAGTCTAAAGAGAGAAATGCAACCTTGAAAAGCTTTATAGAATCAGAAATAGAAAAAAAAATCCTTAATCTATTTTTTTTTAAAAAAGACAAAACTTTAGATTCAAGTTGGCTTTTTGAATCACCACACTTTAAGAAAGGCTGAGATTATGAAACAGAGAAAAAATTCAACAAATGGACTTATACCTGTGAAAATATCTATAATAAGGCAATCTGTAAAGGACTTTAAGTATATTTCCTAACTTTAGAGAGATGAAGAAACTTCAATAAAACAAGAATAGGGAGTTTTAAAACTGAAAATTATGAAAACCCCAATTAGAATCCCTAGAAATGAAAAAATGTAATTATGAACTCATTAAATAGGCTAAATGGTAGACAGAAGTCATCTGAAGAGTGAATCCATAAGCTGAAAGATCTTACTGAGACATTCTGGAATGCAGCATAAAGAGATAAATGAAAAGTATGAAAGAAATGTTAAGATGGGGAGGATAGACCCTGCAATTCAAACTGCTAAGAGCAATTCTAGAAAGAGAATAGAGGCCAGGCCCAATGGCTCATACCTGTAATCCTAGCATTTTGGGAGGCCAATGTGGGAGGATTGCTTGAGGCCAACAGTTTGAGATCAGCCTAAGCAAGAGCGAGACCTCATCTCTACAACGGAAAAATTAGCCAGGTGTGGTGGCTTGTGCCTGAAATCTCAGCTACCTGGGAGGGTGAGGCAGGAGAATTGCTTGAGCCCAGGAGTTTGTTTGTAGTAAGCTATGCTGGTGCCACTGTACCGTACCCCAGGCTACAGAGCAAGACCCTAGGAAAAAAAAATAGAATGAAAGAAAGACAACATGTGAAGTATTAGTGGATGAAATTTCCCACAATTAAAGAAAGAACTCTCTAAACTGATATCTTGAAATGTCCTACTAAAACTTCAGAATAATAAAGATGAATAGAGAAAAAGTGTTTAAAGCACCTAATGGGGAAAAAAAAACAGATTACCTGCAAAGGAATAATAGTAATATTGGTTGTAATAAGGTAATGGAGCAGCATCTTCCTAGTGCTAATGAAAAGTAACTGCCAGCCTAGCATTTTATGCTCAGCTAAACTGTTACTCAAGAGGGGGGGAAAAAATAAAAACATCAGAGACAAAGGACTCAAAGAAAAATGACCCTTAGAAGAAATAACAAGCCTTTAAAAACAGTGGTAAACAAAATCGGTAAAACATCTTGATAAATCTGAATAATTATTGATTGAAAATAAAATAAATTTATTTAGAAAATCAAGGTGGAACTAATTCTAGAAGATGATATGAAGAGGACAGAGAAGGGAGCATCATGTGTGTTTTGAGAGAGAACACGCACAAAGGAAATTGAAGGGGATACCTACTAGCAAAATAGAAATAGCATGTATAGTTCAAAACAGTAGAGGGGGAATGGAACAAAAGGAAACTTGACAAGCACAACAAAAAGCAGAACTGAAGGAAAAAGATACTGAGATATACCATGGTAATAGAAGACACAAGTCCAGACATATCAACTATCAAAGTGTGCTGTTTATGAGTTATACTTAAAAATACACCAATAAGTTAAAAGTAAAGGGATAGAAAAAGATTTACCAGGCAAATTATCATTGCTCATCTAAGCTACTGCATTAGGCTGCAGTCTGCTCTTCCTGCTTCCACTTCTGCCCAAGGTGCCCCCCCTCACCCACCATTTCTTCAGCTAGTTGCCACAGAGTAGCCAAAGTGATCCTTCCTAAAGAGCAAGTCAAAGTAAATGACTAGCCTTTGCTCAAAACTCTCCTTACAAAGGCCGGAAGGGCCTTCTGTGATCTGGCCTCCGTGGCTACTTCTTAGATCTCTTTGATCACCATGGTCCCTCAGTCACTCTGATCCACCCACATTGGCTGGGCTGCTGTTTCACAACACACCAGTCACTTTTCCAGTGCAGGGGTTTGTACACACTCTGTCATCTCATTTAGCTCTCTGCTCAAATGTCATCTCCTAAGAGAAACTTTTCCTGACCACTCTATCTTACTATCTGATTGCCTCCCTTTTTCTTTATGGCACTTAAACTATCTGGCATAATAAACATGCCCTTGTCCATTTATTACCTGTCTCTCTTCCTAGAGATGTAAGAATGCTAGAATGTAAGCTTCTTCAGGTCAAGAACTTGAACTTATTTATTTACATAGTTTCCCTAGAATGGAAACTAGGCATTTTTTTATGATATATGATATTATATCATATAATATCATATATTATATGATATATGAAAACTGGGGCACTGCAAGATTAAGTAACTAGTCCAAGATTTTATATCGGTAAGTGGTGGAACTGGGATTGAATGAAATAAATATTAGTACTAACAAAAATAAAACTGGTAAGCACTATTGATAATCAGGAAATAAATTTCAAGACAATATATTTAAAAGAACAAAGAGAAATGCTTCATATAATTGAGAACGTTTAGCAGTCATGAACTTGAAGGTATCGCTATATAGCTTCTGTACACTTAGGGGAAAGAAAGCAAAAACTGACAGAACTCTGAAGGGAAGAAGGAAACCTATGGTTATGGTAGGAGCCTAACCGCCAAACCAAGAAGGTGAAGTAATAAGAGAAACTGTAAAAAATGTGTTCAGTTAACAAGCTTAATCCTAATAGCTATGAATTCTTTTTATACACATATAATACATGAATAAAAATATACCATCCTCTAGGCCACAAAGGAACAAAGTTATGTAGAACATATATTTAACAACAAAGCTCCCAACAAATTAATGAGAGAAAGCCATATAACCCATGAGAAAAATCCGTAAATGCTATGAGCGTTTCTCTAAAGACGTACAAATGGCTGGAAACATATGAAAAGATGCTAAACTTCACTAATAATTAGGGAACTGCAGATCTGCAGATTAAAAAAAAAAAAAACAGAGTGGTACCATTTTCACACCATCAAATATTAATAGTTAAAAAACTAAAGCTGTTTTTATTTAAAACATTTAATAGAATGTTAACTTACTGGAAAACAGAATTAACTATAACTTTAATTTCATGATAGTGGTCAACTTGGACACCTCTAAAGAATGTATTTGCTAAAATAAGAGCAAAGGAGAAATGTAGCGACTTATAGTTTTGTACTCTTTTCAAAAAAAGGCTAGTGGTTTTCCAGTTGCCTGTTAGTACATCACATCCAAGCATCCCAGCGTGGATATCTGGGTTCCTATAATCTGGCCTCTCTTCAGCCTTATCTCTGGATTCCGCAAGATGTTTTGTCTTCTTTTATTAAAAAGGTATACCGATTGTGTCTAAAAAGCCCTCTCCTCCAACCTGATGTCTGCTTTCTTCACATCTAAATGGGCTAAATTCATAGTCCAGCTGAATTCATAATACTTTTGGGAAGCCTTTTCCAGTTAGAACTACTGTGGCTTTTTCTTATTTCTCTTCCTTTTCATTCAATTCCTATATCATTTATGAATTGTCCTTCTTATTTTGGTATTTTAATCATGTAATGCTTATTTTGGGGCTTGTGTTTAATTATAATAATGTCTAACATTGGTATGTCTTGTCTGCTTAGGTATAGTAAAAGCTCCCTGAAGATTACACTATTTCTCTAGAGATTGGATAGCACATAACAAATCCTAAGTGAAACATTTGCTGAATGAGTAGATGAAATGTGTTTGTTGTAGTAGAAACAATGGAGTATCTTGTCCAAATTGTATTTATTTACTTTTTTGTTTTTGTTCATTTATTTTTGCAGTTTAGAAAGTTTATATCTTGGGGGAAACTTCATCAAAGAAATCCCACCAGAATTAGCGAATCTGCCTTCTCTGACTTACTTGGTATTATGTGACAACAAAATCCAAAGTGTGCCTCCTCAGCTTTCACAGTAAGTAGTTTCAGACATTTATGTATACACAGATATCCATGCCTAGTAATTATTGTTTTGCATTCACTTTTACGTGTAGAAAAGAGGTATTCTCAAAGTAAATGATACAGTATCATTTATAGTAAATGATAAGTATATTTCTGAGGTTATTTTTAATTTTACTTTTAAATGCTCTGGTTTGTTCCTCAAAATATTTGTTCAGCCTGTTTTCTAAAATCAAAGAATAAAATACTAATTTAGTATAGATTTCCCTTGGTTTCTTGGGATTTTTAGTGATTTTATACTTGATATGAAGCATCCCTATCTTCATGAGGCTTTATAATGCAAAGGATCTTCATTCCTGTTGCAGCTGAAATCTTTCCTTTTTTAGGTATCTGAATGCTAGGGCATTCCCCCTTGCCCTCCCCCCTAAATATCTTTAACTGTAGTATTTCATATCAGCCAGCTCATTAGAATACTCTCTAAGTACTCTAAGCTTGCTGAGGTTTCAGGGGCAAAAGTTCTTTATGACATTTACAAATTTGCACTGTGATCCAGTTTCAGCACCTTTTTATTTTACTTCAGTTGACTGACCTTAATTGCTCATTCTTAAGGGGAAATCAAGCTCTATACAGCACACACATACACACACACACAAACTTAATTTTCTTGGTAGTTGCTTACTGCCATTGATTTTTATACTGCATATTTATTCTAGGTTGCATTCACTTCGTTCCCTCAGTCTTCACAATAACTTGTTGACGTATCTCCCTCGAGAGATCCTCAGCCTCATTCATCTGGAAGAGTTGAGTTTACGAGGAAATCCATTGGTTGTTCGTTTTGTTAGAGATTTAACCTATGACCCTCCAACTCTCTTGGAATTAGCTGCACGGACCATTAAGATACGAAATATCTCCTACACTCCCTATGATCTTCCTGGGAATCTTCTTAGATACTTGGGTTTAGCCAGCAATTGCCCAAACCCAAAATGTGGAGGTAAGTTAATTCATTGTTCATGTTTCCCACTCATTTAGCTATGTTTTTGAATTTGATGATCTAAGTATTATTTTATTAATAATTAGCTAAGTCTTCTTTCAGAGAGTTTCTGTTTATGTTCCCCTCATCCTTTCACCCTTTTACCAGAAAGTAATTTGTTTTACCCTCTAGATTTCTTTCTGGTTTTTTTTTTTAATTCTTTCCATAATATTTTAGGATTCATACACAAGGAAAATAACCAGGAAGTCTCATCCTGTCTTGGATCTGTTATAAGATAATGAATCAGGATGAGAAAATGAGAGAAAACACAGAAGGGTGCATAAACAGTTCTAATTGTTTAAAAAGAGTTTCTAAAGTGTTAGGACACCTTTCATATTGATTTGAAGGACATATTCTTAGACTCACCATTCTGTGTATCCTATACCTTTATAGGGTATGATTCATGATGAATGAGAATGGGCTGATTTCAGGATGTACCTTGGAACTTTAAATTCTTTCAAATCCATGGTCAAAAAGTTTTAAGTTAGGTATTTAGAGAGAATTAAGCAAATGATATAAAGCAAAGTAAGGTATGTATCCCAAGGAATTAAAAATGCTGTTGGAAATCAAAGGAAGGAAAGAATACATCGAATTAAATCTAGAAAAGATGAGATGATTCTTAAGGTATGAATTAGATTTTGATAGGGTAAGATTGAGGATAGGAAACTTCAGACAGAGAGTACAAAATGGAGACAGAGCAGTATGGGACGGAATGTTGGATAAGTAATAATTTGGCTCAGATGTACAGTTAGGGGAGTAATGAGAGAGAACAGTGAAAAGATGCATTGAGGCCAGGTTGTGAAGGGCCTGAAGTGCCAGGGTGTGTGGGTGGGAATTGGTGACTGATAGTGGATCATTTTGTTTTGACTCCCTCATAAAAGACTACTTTAAAAAATCCAGTAGGTACTGAGAAAATGCTGCATAATGAAGACCAAAACCAGGTGAGATTTTCCCTGGAAGTCCCATCTTGTCTTGAAACTGTTATAAGGTTAAAAGGGAGAAAATGATGAAATTCCTCAAAGATTGTTAAAAAGATAAAAAAGACACTTTGGGTTTAAAAAGAAAATACTCTGGGCCATTTCTAGTCACTCAGAAGGTAGAGGTTACAGTGCTGTGCTAAGTTAGAAGTGCTTAAGCTTTTCTCTGTGTTTCTCCTTTCCTGAATTGGCTGTCACTGTGACAGAGGAAAACACAGAGGGCAGGCGTTCATACCAGGATCTTAAGCCTAATTATCTAAATCTAGCCTCTTCCTTGTAGTCATCCTTTTCTAGCAACGAACCTCTGCAAGAATTCTGTTTTCTCTCTGAAATGGTTTCTTAATGACTTCTTTAGTATACTAGTGTGCTGTTTATCTCAGGAACAAAAATGATTTAAAAATTATCAGTTTAAAATTTCAGATAATATATAAGATGAACCGTTAGACATTTTTCTCCTCAGATTCATTGTTGATCTGTAAGTTAAACAAAAGTACTTTTGTATTTTGTGACGTGTTTTCTTTCTTTTTATAGTCTGAGATCTTACAAATGATAAGATAGTGTTGTACTATTTTAGCTCATAGTAACTCCTTAATGCTTTATTTTATTACTTCCATCTGTTTCCAGGAAGCTAACACATTTTGGGGAGATTTATTATCAATCTCTTAATTAACCAATTTATTGAATGTATCTACTTTCCTAAATTGTTGAAGTAATGTACCACAAATTTCCCCTTTTAAACTGTTAATTATGAGTTATATACTTACTATAAGATTAGAAAACTACAATGTTAGTGGGGCAGTATCAGGAAAAAAAATAGAAATAGAAATCATTTTTTCTCCTTTGCTTGGACCACCTTTTTATTTTGGCCCCTTACATGATAAATATATAGTAGTTGGTGCCAGAGGAAACTTAGAGTATAAAGGTTGAGATTCCTTTCCAGAGAGGCAATGAGACCTAAAGTTCTAAATGTTCTGGTTATACTGCAATCATTACGATAGTCTTTCTGTGTTAGAGATGTGTAGTATCTTTTTAAGGATCAACTAGAACCCAGAGGCATAGCAACCTTTGCTTTCCTCTCAGCTGTAGCTCTGTTTTTACTTAGCTTGTTGGCCATAGTTTAGGAGCACTGACTCAGGAATCAAAAAAGTTGACTACTTTGGGTCTACCTGACAATATATAATTGTATGAGAATCAAGAGTGAGATCATCAGGGAAATAGCAGTGGCTTTGAGGCCTGTAGATTTAGAGCCTATTGGCAATGTAAAATGGCATTTTGTTTCTTTCAATTTTGCCTTCCCAGTACATAAGAACAGGGGTACCAGAAGCCATCTCCTGTATGCAAATTTTGTGTATAATAACTAATTCTTTAAGATCATTATTAAAGGAGTTTTTGTTTTGTTTTAGTCTCTTGACAGTAAGGTAGTACCAAAGAGGGTAGGTTGGGGAATAGTGAAGGGCACTTTAGGTATCTTACAATCTCCCTTAGCCACTGTCCCCCAAAGTCACCCAGAGAAAAGAAGCTATGTAAACAGTATCCTTGGTGTGCGTGCTCCCCTTAAGATAAATCTCCTTGCCTTCTCGTTGCAGCCAAATTGCCCTAAGACCTGCCAGTAGGTCTGTATACACCTATAGATGCAAGTACTATTTCTGCTTAACATTCACGAAAGAGGACTTTGTGACATTTCTCCAGAATGCTGGAGAAGTGTTGAAAAGAAACTGTAGTTCCTTGCTTTGTAATGATTACTTTGTATTCCTTCTCTCTAGGAGTCTACTTTGACTGCTGTGTCAGACAAATTAAATTTGTGGACTTCTGTGGAAAGTATCGCCTCCCACTGATGCACTACTTGTGTTCTCCAGAATGCTCTTCCCCTTGCAGTTCTGCCTCTCACAGCTCCACATCCCAGAGTGAATCTGACTCAGAAGATGAGGCTAGTGTTGCCGCACACAGAATGCAGAAAGTTCTTCTTGGTTGAACAAGGGTGGTGTGAAATACTAAAAAACTGAGCAAAGATGGTTAAAAAAGAAAATAGAGCTTGAAGTTTACTAGAAACCTTATCATCATTCTGAGTGTCTATGAAAGAGTCGAGGATGATGTAAAAGATTTTGTTTTATCTACCCATTCAGCAGGAATGAGTCCAGTTCCATGTTTGGATTCTTTGAATATAATTTACTCTGAATGGCAATTCCAAATTGGGCTGATTGTTTGCAATTTTCACTCTAGTTTTGCGTGACTCACACAGTAGAATGGTACATTCTGAAGAGCAGTGCTATGAAAAGCCATGAGTATGAGTAGTGTAACTTGTAACAGTTGAGATGAAGAATGCAGGAAGTTATGCAAGCTGTAGCTATTACCAGAGTTGTCCTGGGGTTTAGGTTGAACTATTATCAGGATTAGCCCTCCCTTCTTATATTGCCCATATGTTTAGATTACACAGCTATTCAGATAAGCTCACACGTGGTTACATAGGACCTAAACTTTTCTGACCAACTAACTGGAAAAGTAGGGGATATAACTTTTAAATGGATGTTAAAACTGTTCAGTTCTTCTCCTTTGTTCTGTATGATTGTTATTTACATGTAATCCAACAATGACTGTTATAGTGCCTTAATCCTAGCAAGGATATAGAAATTTATTCAAGAAATAATGTCAGAGCAAGCTAAAACATGACACACTGTAAAGAACACTTTAAAATATGCTTTAACAGAACTAGGTCAACATCTGTATATCCAATACCTGATCTCGTGGCAATTTTAACTTCATTTTTTTGTTCGAATGTCTATTAATCCCTTCTAAGCACATCACTTTTACACTTAATGGGAGGCCACAATCTTAATCTTCTCATCATAAGACAGAATAATAGTTTTTGACAGAAAATTCTGGAAGAAATGTAAGCTAGGAAAGCTGCTTTATATCTTGCATTAAGTGAGTGGGAAAAAAAAAAGTGACTCCTTTGCCTATGTAATCTGAACTGTAACTTTCCTTACATTTAAAAGAGAAACTATTGATAATACAACTAGGAAAACATGACAAGAAGCCAAATAAAATTGGAGGAAGAAGTCATTGTGTTTATATACAATAGAATAGTTTCCAAAACTACTTTAGCCATGGAATACTTCTTAAAAATAAAGTATTGGTAAAGTAGAAAAAAAAACATTAATTGTATCCTTAAAGTATAGCAGAAAAATAGTTTCACAAATTGCCATTAGAAATTACCAAATTTTTATGAACTAGTTTAATATGCAATAAATATTGAATAATATAGCACAACTATATGTTGATATTATAAAGTACACAACATTTACCAGTAATCATTAGATAACCAACCTATAATAACATGATGTTTTGTTGATAACTGCTAAATATACAGTAATATACAGATCAGATAAGTGTTAGAATATCAGATGATCTCTTCTTTAACTTCTGGCCTTCATGACTGGGCACATCATTTCTTTTCCTTTTTTCTATTTTTACCTCAAGATCATTAAGTATGGGCACATCATTTCTTAAAGGAGGAAATTGTTGTATAATAGTGATATATATGTGTATTAGGATTTTTCATATATATTTTTTATTGTAGAAGAAACTAGTATAGGATAATTCAGGGTTTATGTGTTTATTTGTATGTTAATTCATGAAACATGAGAGTTTCATGAACTGCAGTTGTGAAACGCTGCTATAGAGTGAATCCCTTCCCCTTTACCTTGTTATAATGTAGTCATTTTTATTTTTGGTTCAGAAATTTTCTTTGTCTATAGAAGTAATCTAATGTTTCTACTGCCTAGCAAAGTAGTACATGAGTGCTTATATCATAAAATGGAAGTATTAAAATCTTTGCTTACTTTTCCATGTGAGCCACAGCATGCTGCAAACTACATAATTATGAAAGGTAACGATGACTAAGTGACAAACCTAAAATGTTTTGTAAGTGACTTAGTTAAGATATATAAAATATTTTCATAGAAAATAATGTATTCATAATAAAATACCTAAATAGATAGGACCAAATTTTTCTGGCTTAAATTCCTCTGCTTATTTAAGCAGATTACCAGCTTGACCTAAGTAACAGGTTGAATAGTCTCCTAAGAGTTAATCTTTGTAAAATAAATTGATAGGTATGTAAATATAGTACTTAACCTTACATACCATTTCGGCTTCCTAGAAAGAAGGTATACTCTTTCATCTCTTACAGATATAAATAGGTCCAACCAGAAACAGTTTCTAGCCTTTGCTATGTATTGTAGATATATACCACAGTGTTCTTTCAACAAAATGTGGTTCTGTGTACTATTGAAAAATCTATGATCTATATGCAACTGTCTTTGGTAAACTTCTAATGAAACCTACATTTTAACTGTTAGTGTTATCTTTTTTAAAAATCTTTGACTTAATGTTTTATAAGAGCTGCTAATAATTTCTAAGATTTTCCTGTTTTCTTTTCCCTACCTTTCCTTTCTGTATAAATGATGATTATAGAAATTAATCAGAAGGTGAGATATAAGGGACTTGATAATCTAGAAACCATGTAATCAGCTCTCAAGTCATATAGCTGACTATGTATTTAAAATGACAGTCTCTTTAGTTCCTAAGTCACATGTTTGTGTTTAATTGCAGTTAAACTTTAATTGGGCTTTTAAAAAGACATTTACAGAATCAGCAAAGTCTAATTTTCATAATGAAATAAGTTTTTAATGCCACTCTACTTGGATAATTTTAGTGAACAAAATGGTGACTGAAACTACTTAAACAAAGCATTAATATATTTAGAATGGTATTCTTCACAGCTAATATTTGAAATTGGAATGAATACATTATACATTACTTAGTAGTCTTTAATCCTAGAATCCGTTTCTCTCAGCACGAACTGAGTTGGTGAGATAGTCCTAGGATTTTAGAAAATAGGAAGATTGGTTAATACAATATTTTGATTCCATGGTGCCAAAGATTGGCTGACACAAGGACCAGCTGGTCAGGGTTCTCACTATTCCTGTATTTTGAATAGTGGAGGTAGGTCCAAAGCTGACTGGTCATATTTTACATCTAAATGTGTGTTGAAGAGGTCTTGTTCTACAATTGTTGATATTTAGAACTTTTTTACCACATTCAAAAGTAAAGTAAAGATTTGCATTGTAAACTATATCTCAAATTTGAGAAATTTTTGTGTTGATGTAAATAAAAGTAAAAGGCGGTCCACAATAGTGCACTGTAATACTGCAGACCAGTTATACCAATATTATAAATATCAGGTTTAAACAAAAGAAGAGAAGGAAAAGGCTGATTGCTAGAGTGCTACATGAAATCCTTAAAAGCAACAAAGGGCAGGGAAAGAAAAGTCCCTACAGATAGTCCTGAGCCAAGAAAGCCCTTTAAAGTAATAGTGCATTGTTTTAAAACTGTTATTAAGTGGCCTACTGTCTACCATTTTAAAGCCTTTATCACTAAATTTATTCAGCCTCCACTATTGGGAAATTATCCACATTCCTTCCTAATGAAGGGCCAGCAAATAATAGGATTGCCTTGCAGCCAACCTTGCTCTTCCCAAAGGGAGAAGAAAGTAATACCTCATTAATCTGGAATTTGTGGTACAGCAGGTAGCCTAGGTTAATGTTTACTTCTTCACTGTGTAAAAAAGTAAAAACACTAAGCAAATAGTACCAATAAAGTTTGATCTTTTAAAGCATTTTAGTAATAACTATATAAAAAGTTAGTAGTTATTTTTCATAAATCTTCATAAGACCCTTTGTAGATAAAACTTTTATGAATTATAGCATGTATATATAAGATTAGTTATGCTGCATTTAGAAGTACCTAATTTTTAGCTAAATGATGCCTTTTCTTCTCATCCAAAAATAGAGATTTTAGGTCAGTAGAAGTATTACTCCCCATTTAGCCTAAAATAATGAGCTTTTAAGTTGTGCTTGGCATTTAACAATAGTAAAGGCCATTATATAAGGTTTTAGGCACTGTGACCTGTAATATGTAGTTCTGATTCCCTCTGTATTGAAAAAAAAGTATTTGACCTTCACTGTTTCTATATTAAGCACTATACCCTATATAACATTTTATAGCATGCAATTTTGTATTTTCATTGTAATCATGATCTTTTTAAAGGTTGCAGTGATTTCAGTTGTCAGAAAGTATGTGCCTTAAATCCACCACTGTAGACCCAAAGTTTGAGAATGATATCATTTAATAAGTTGTTTGTGACAGCCTCGTGACCTTTTGAATTTGATTTGAATGAGAAAGACTGATGCCAAGAGATTCCTTCCCCTAAAATGGCCTAATGTGTATGAGTCTAGGGCTTCTAGGGAGGGAAACTCAGTCGTGCATACTATCGTAGAAGATGAAAGCCATAAGGATCAGGGGCCCCTGAAATAAATTTGGTGAAAAAGTATATTCTCTTATATGCTACTTTATTTAAAAAAACTGGTGCCACCAAAGGATGACAGCAGTTTCTAATCATCTTCATATTTATAGCATCATATGAAGATGTTGTTATTGTGAGGCCTACCATATCTTGTAGTCTTTGTAATGTAGGTTGAAAAGGGGATATGTTTTAATATTTTTGTATGTAAATATCCCCATTCTTTGTCTGTCTCTCCTTGGTCCATATTTACTAAGAATTGTAAAAAATAACAGTTTGCTAACATTACACGTTATAGAATACTCACAGGGTAATAGTGATTTGGGTGCTACTAGACTTTTAACTAGCATTGGTCAGTCTCAGTAATTCTCGTAAGGGACAGTATTCAATCTAGTAAATATTAAAATCTATTAGTTTAATGAAGGCTGTTTATAAATTGTCATATCAGAAAGCCATAGTAGAAAGACCATCTGCATTCACAAAACTTAATTTGTTCCCTTGGCTGTGAATACATTGGGTAAGGCTTTTTTTGTAAATTCCAGCTGGGGGAAGATACTGGGATAAGATTGACATTGCTATTGTTGGTTTTGCAAAAACTTTATTAAATTGGTTAATTCTGTCTACAATTGATATTTAAGAGAATCCTTTCACTAACTTAAATGATTCACATTGATGTGTTATTGAGAAAGAATATTAACCTCAACAGTTACTTTATAACAATCATGTAAAGACTTGTGTGCCAGCAGTTGAGGTTCATTGCATTTTTGAGCCCACTTTGTTTGAGAAACAAACATAGTGGGAGAAAAATTTAGAAAACCAGTATTTTAACTTTTCATCAAGTTTGGGACCTCAAAGGATACTAAAAATATATTGACTTTTACTGAGATCAAATTTTTATGCTCTGATTTCTTCATTTTCTGTATTTGAAATCTTGTGAATTATGATCTATGTCTTATAGATAGTAGATAATTATAACTTAGTGGTAAAAATAAATGTAATTGGGCAACATCATTCAATAATTTTTATTTTTGAGATAAGATTCAGTTTATTGTATCAAATTTGTATATTACCTTGTAATTCTAAGTGCTCTAAAAAGAATACTTAGGCTACTTCAACTCTAGTGCCTTCCCCCCTGTCCCGGACATACAAAAGAATGTGATCTTATATTATCAAACCCTCTATGTGAATTTTGCCTTATCGAACATTGTGCCTTATTTCATTAAAAGTGTTTTGTTGGAATCCAATTCTGTATTCTGGAAAAGTAACAGTATTTTAGTCTTGATTGATGAGCATTTACTTTTTAAAAAATCTAAAATCCTTATAATGTTGGTTATTTGCCTGATTGCTTGTTATATAATTGAATACATAATGAAGCATGTATTAGCATTTACTCTTTGTGCTAGATGGAAGGGATAAAGATGAATTAGACCTACTAGCATTCCTTCTGCTTCCACAGTGTCAACAGATTTAGGGATGAATGCTCTAATGAGAAATGGATCAGATCATCTTGCTGACTACAGTCAGTTACTTCTTGCGTTTAATCCAGAATCATACAATCTTAACCCAGAGTAATATAGTTCTAGTGGATCACATTGATACTATAACACTTCATATTGCTATTTTATAGTGCCATTATTTTGGTGACCTTAGAACACCTGACATTTTTCTAGATCCAGAAGATGGAAGAATATTGTGGTTAGTTATGAGTTGGGGTAAATGGAGTGAGTAGGAAAGGCACATTCTTTGCAAAACAGCTAATGCTTCAAATTTGCTGAGATAGAAGAAGCTCAGGACTGGCCTGGTTAGTATATAGGAAGGCTTCTTGGTGAAGATAGACCTAGAAATTTGAGGGACAAGAGGAAAAAACATCAAGTGTAACTCCAACCTCCTTCCTGAGAATAAAAGCATTCCCTAATCCACCCAGTTCTCCTTAGAACTCGTGCCACAAGAAAAAATTTTTCTTCACTAACTTCTCTCTTTATACATACCAAATAGCCAGAATTTTTCAGGGAATATGTGAGTCTTACCCATGTTCCAACCAGTCACTTCCACCTTCATGAGCAATTTGTCCACATTCCCTAGAGTGTTAGAGCTAGAAGAATCCTTAGAAGTCTGAGGTCGACTCAATTGTTTGAGAGATGAAAAAAATTCAAGCCCAGGGAGACATGTCCAAGACTCCACGTAGCTGAATTTTGAATCCAGTGTTCTGGATTCCCACTTCAACCCTGTGCCCTCTATGGGCTGCTCCTTCCTTTATTTAATATGCTATGACAGGAAATCAGTATTGATAGTGTGCTATAACTGGCCTGTCAGCATTCAAGTGATGCTGCCTGTACTGCATCCCAGTGTATTCACAATTTTAGCTCTGTAGGAGACCTTAGATAAGTCAGTATCTGGTTGGCTCTTCACTGTTTACAAAGCACATTCAAGAGTCTACCCTTATTTAATACTCGTGACCCTGTGAGGTAGTACTAGATTTGGTGAAGTGTGTTGGTGTGGCTTATCTAAGCCTTCCCCTTCCTTTCCCCAAGTTTAAAATAAATTGAGAAGTTAACATAGACTTAGATAGGGATCTAAATATTAGCCTTAGCAAATCAGAATATAGCTTCTTGTATTCTTCCACTTAAATTGAATGTAAGAACCCAAATCACAGGCTTCCCCCTGCAAGGACTGAGTCTACCCCTAGGTAGCGTTCTATGAGACTCACCAAAATACACCACTTCAGGCAGGCAGATTCAAAGGAGAACAGGTCAAATCTTAAACCCTTTATTGTGGCCCAGTAGAGAAACACAGACCAATTATCTTCAGACTTTAGCCATCTAAGCAGATGATTTAGTCTTTGTCCCACAAGGAGGAAAAAGATATTAGACAGGTTTCTTCTGGGCAGCTGTTTTGAAACCTGGCTGCACATTAGAACCACCAGAGGAGCTTTTAAAATGTACAGATGCAAGGGCACCATCCTCAGACCAGTTGAAACCTACTCTCTAAAGGCAGAGTCTGGGCATCCATAGTTGCAGAAGCTTTCCTGGGTGACTTGGTTGCCCAGCAAGGGTGGAAATCAGTGCTTCAGTGCCAGTTCCCTTGTGGTAACTTGAGGTCAATATATTAGGGTTTTTCTTTAACAGATAAAGAAATAGGAACAAAGTGATGAAGTGACTTGCCCAAGTTGTCTTAAATAGTAAGAGAGCTGGGGCTAGAATCCATTCATCTGTCAAAAACAAAATTTTTTAATTGAATGCCTACTTTAGACCAGACACTGATTGCTAATCCAGCATTCTTTGTTTCTCCATGTGAGGCCCTTTTTTACTAAACTGAAAGTATTTTGAGAGTGTAAGATGATATATTCAAGTAGACTGGCTATATTGAAGCTAACTGCAACTAAGGCAAGGTGTTTGCTAAATTGTGGGAAACAAAAGCAGCAATCAGATCAACTTGAGCAGAAACATTCATGAAAGGGTGACTTGGTCGAATAATTAGGTTACAGCGACAAGGCAGGGGACAGCCTTTCCATATCTGAGGAAAACCTTGTCAAGCTGTGCACTGGTTCTTTTGACCACATTTAAACACATGGCTAACACTGTAAGTAACAGTGAACAGCATGACATTTCCAGAAAAAGAAAATGTAGACATCCACCTTATGACACTATAGTTAATCCGTAAACATAGTTTCCCATGATAGGAAACAGTAAGGAAATTTCAACTTAACTACAAATAAGCACTATGCATAATTTCTACCCTAGTTTCGTTTAGATCTAGCTATGAGACTGATTATTTTCCTACTTAACTCCGGATAATAATGCGATCTTAAGACTTCTGTGACTATATGGAAGGTTTAAGTGGAAAAGAAGAAGACTTGTTCATGATGCCATGGGAACTATACAGAAAAGAAAATATTCTTAGAATGTTATTATGGATATTTTCTCCCTACAATTAAAGGCTGAGTTTTAAATGCTGCTTTGGGAGTTTTAAAAGCTGAACTAAATAATGATATGTGAAGTAAGTTTAACTCCTTGAAAATTAGTTTACAGCTAGAAAGCTTCTACAATTTTGCAATTTTTGTTATTTTAACCTTGTAACCTTGACAGTGATCTCAAGATTCTTTCTAACTTTAAGAATCTACATTTACCTGTGCTGAAAAGCTCCTTGCTATTTTTTGTAGCTCTCAAACATTGGTAAATTCTTGTGTCACGCGCTGCACCCCTTTTGGTCATCGCTGTTTAGGTCTCTTAATCTTTCCTCCTAAACCAATGCACATGCAGCCAAGGGCAGAGTTAGTGGGGTAATGAAAACTTTACCCCTAATTTGCAATTAAAATTCCACCCTTTATATCACCTGCAACAGTTTGTTGTAGTGGATGACAGATGTCAGTGAGCAGCTTTGAAACAAATCATCTTAGTGTTTTATTTCTGCTGAGGGCAGCATCTCATGGAAGAAAGGCATGGCATGTGTGTAACTGACCAATGGATGGATAAGAATGAATCAGATGATTACTAGATGCCAGTGGCTTAAGCTGTGGCATAACTGTAATTACATTTTTAACCCTGGCCTGATGTAGGCATTTTTCTCTAGCTCTAAGCAATCATAGAATCAAAAGTTCAGCAGTAAGAGCTTGAGAAGCCATCGTCACACCCTTTATGCAAGAGGACAACTCAACCATCAGAGTAAGAACATATCCTATGTTTAAATACCTTGAGAAGATTTTACTTTTTTAGCAATTCTGAAGCTTAACAATTGTCACTGGAGAAAGCATCTCCTACGGTTCAAGTGATTTGTGCTAGCCAGATTAGATATGTGGATAACTTTTAAATTATTCATGCCAGCAGAGAGGGACAATGACACTGTGTATAGTTGCGTGAGTGTGTGTCCATACAAGTGCACACATGTGCACATGTACAGTACCCATTGTATTATTTTTGTACCTTTGGCTCCAAAATGTTGCTGTTCCCTTCCTCTTCCTTTCTCCCAATCGAAAACTCTTCCCAATACACAGGAGTCATGTTTCCAACAGTTCCTACCTTTTAAGTGTTCATGCAACACCTATTAGGAAGAGAAATTAAGAGAACAACAGAATCAGAGCTCTGTGTAGTTGAGATCTAATAAAATATTAGATCTAATAATATAAAGACTGGACATCAAGCTGTGATAAATTGAGAAAAGAGAATTATTGATAGTGACGCTTTCAATTTTGACACCAGGAAGCATCCAGACTAGTACAGATATAGGAATTGACGTATCCAGGAGGAGGCAAGAAGGGCAAGGTGCTTCCCAGCCACTCTTGGCTGAGTGTTCCATGGTGCCCCAGTGATTAATGGTTGGTGATTAATACCCGAAGCACAGTGAAGTTATGTATGTATATGATTTGTAAATTGCCACATAAACATATGTACATATTAAATTGTAAACTTGTCCCAAAGAGAAGTTTTGCTTTTTTACTTATTCTTTGTTATCCTTACGAATTCTCAGATAATATAATCTCTTCAAGGTAGTATTAAGGAGAGGAAGTATCAAATCAATGCTTACATTCAGACAAGAACAAATCATGTATGCAGTCCCACATACACATACACACAGATGCCCCATGCAAATGTGCACATATGTACATGTTAATGAGCCTATTACCCTGATGAGGATGACTTTCCTGTATGTTCCCTACTGTAGCCCCAAGTAGCCAACATCTAATCTCTTCTTTATACAATCGTGAGCACCAAGAAAGGATTAGGCAATCATTCATATACTAACAGATCCAGAAATACAGGTCCTATGAGTGCACAACCCAGTAAAATTAGGCAATTAAGAAGGTAAGAAGGTCATGTTAGATGCAGATGCTGATGTAAAGAAATCACTTGGTACTAAGAACCAATCTTCAAAAGACTGCAGCAGCTCTGAAGATTTTTGGCAGTGTTACCTTACTTTCCTTTTTCTTCTTCTCTTCCCCCTCTTGTTCTTCCTCTTCTCCTTTATCTGCTTCTCCTCCTTCATAATTATGGTAATGATGCATAGGTCACAGAATTAGTCATGGAGGACACAAAAGATAGTCTTGTCTTCCAAGGGCTTACTAAGTAGTTCAGAGCAAGAACACTGAGAAGATGGCAATTTGAATATAATTGCTTTTCCTCCAGCTGGTGACCCCAATCTTTAGTCAAATGGCAGCAAAGGCTTATGGATATATGAATGAAAATGAGGCTATGGGCTCTGTATGAGTCCTAGAGGAAAGGATACCAGGCTCTTCCCCTGCCCAAAGACAACAAGCAGACCATTATTTGGAAATCCCCAGGGCAAGAACAAACCAATAAATCAATAAGGAGAAAACTTGGCTCATAGAGATCTTATGGCTCCTAAGGGTAGAGGTTGATTTCAGCCCCACGTGAATGTGTGACTTCTCTATGGTCCCAAGAAGGAACTGAGGCCGGGCGCGGTGGCTCATGCCTGTAATCCTAGCACTCTGGGAGGCCGAGGTGGGTGGATTGCTCAAGGTCAGGAGTTCGAGGCCAGCCTGAGTGAGAGCGATACCCTGTCTCTACTAATAATAGAAAGAAATTAATTTCTAAATATATATAGAAAAAATTAGCCGGGCATGGTGGCGCATGCCTGTAGTCCCAGCTACTTGGGAGGCTGAGGCAGAAGGATTGCTTGAGCCCAGGAGTTAGAGGTTGCTGTGAGCTAGGCTGACAACACGGTACTGTAGCCCTGGCAACAGAGTGAGACTCTGTCTCAAAAAAAGAAAAAAAGAAAAAAAAGAAATTACCAATTACTTGGTTGTGTACATAAATGAAGGAGGAGTGGCACTCATGGACCACAGGTAGTCGTCAGGGATCAGTGTCTCCAGTTCAGAACCCTTTTTTGTATATGGATAAGCTTGTTTTTAAACTGGTAAGGAAACTTCATCAAGCAGTATTTCTGTAAGAAGTAGTTTCCTTACAGATGAGTAAATTGTGAAAAACTAGAGGCATATGCATATTTAAGATGCAGAATTAAATTGTTTTAAATTTTTTTTTTTGTATTTTTAGCTTTGAAAGTATAATATGCTGTTTCCTACTTGAAGCTTCCTCAACTCTTCTGTCCTAGACCTGTGGCAACCTCTAGTGGCCACTGTGGGTGGTTCCCTTTGTGTCCCATTCCCCACTGCTCTGGACTTGGGTCCAGCCAGGCCCCCTTGTTTTCTTGTTGTTATTCGGAATTTCACCTCATGTCATCTTTCTCCTTTCCATCTCCCTTCCAGTGGTTTGGCTGCATCAGGAAAATTTCTTCTTCTTCTCTTTTTTTTTTTTTTTATCTTTTTATTATCTTTTTTCTTTTGGTCATTCCCATTTTTCTGTGAACTAAAAAAGAGTCCAGATCTTGAATGATAAGTGTGAGAGAAAATGAATAAGTGTAAGAGAAAATTAAATGATATCTTCCCCCAGTGAGGTTGATTTTTTTTTTTTTTTTTTTGAGACAGAGTCTCACCCTGTTGCCTGGGCTAGAGTGCCGTGGCGTCAGCCTAGCTCACAGCAACCTCAAACTCCTGGGCTGAAGCGATCCTTTTGCCTCAGCCTCCCGAGTAGCTGGGACCACAGGCATGTGCCACCATGCCCGGCCAATTTTTTCTATGTATATTTAGTTGGCCAATTAATTTCTTTCTATTATTAGTAGAGCTAATAGCTCTACTATTACTATTACTATTAGAGCTAATAGCTCTTGCTCAGGCTGGTTTTGAACTCCTGACCTTGAGCAATCCGCCTGCCTCGGCCTCCCAGAGTGCTAGGATTACAGGCGTGAGCCACCGGGCCCGGCCTCCCCAGTGAGTTTTAAAGTAAAAATAGACCAAATAATTAGAAATACCAATCTCTAAGGAGGTTATAATAAATGCCTACATATGCCTCAGTGTCCACAGAATGCTCCTACAAGCTACTACTACCTTAAATTCAACCTGCTTTTTCTTAATCACCAACATCTGGCACGGAAGATACAGTTTATGTATTTTTCTATTTTGTTGAATTCTTGATTTTGCATAGATTTTTTTTCTACTTAATTTTCATCATGAACATACAAATAGTGTTGGCTGCTCTAGGAACCAAACTACTACTTAAAATACTTTCCTTAGAAATGTTGTCAAATTCTAGACAATCATCTTAACTCCAGCTTTACAACCTGTTCATGGGTTGGAGATGATCTTATTTTGTATCAATAGGACAATAATAGATGAATAAATGTTTTTGTTTAGATAGCCATCCTTATCCTCTTGGAAGGAGATCATTGGACTATTCTGGAGTATTGCGATTCACTTGACCCATTTCCTTTAATGTGTAAATTAGAAATTTCAAATACTTATGAAACAAGTGCTATTTGTATGTATAGAAAGTTAATTTTACTCATTAAAGGGCTGCTGTTTTTCTTTTTGTAGTATTGCTACCAGTAGTGCAGTTTCAAAGGAGCTCACCAGACTTTTGAAGATACCTGTTGACACTTACAACAATATTTTAACAGTTTTGAAATTAAAACATTTTCACCCACTCTTTGAGTACTTTGACTATGAGTCCAGAAAGAGCATGAGTTGTTACGTACTTAGTAATGTTCTGGATTATAACACAGAAATTGTCTCTCAAGACCAGGTAAGAGAATACCTACATGCTGTTTTAGGGGAACAGACAGTGTAGTTACAATTTTAGACCTGGAGACCTACACACTTGAGGTGGGTGGGGAGGGTAATTCACTACTAAAGAAAAGTTACAAGTAGCCTATTCATTATATAAATTAGAAAACTGGAGATGTATAAAGAAGAATTATAAAACACAATCCTACCAGAAAGAGAATAACCACTGTTAATTAACATTTGGTGCATCTCTTTTCAGATTTTGTCCATATATGTGTGTATTGACATGCATGTATTTATCACCAAAAAAAAGAATTATCTTCCTGAAACTATTTTGTAACTTACACAAATGGAAACACTTTTAATATGGCTTTATATACTGATGGTTTCACCTCAGTGGGTTTCTTGTGTCTCTCATGTCATAGGTGGATTCCATAATGAATTTAGTGTCCACATTGATTCAAGATCAGCCAGATCAACCTGTAGAAGACCCTGATCCAGAAGACTTTGCCGATGAGCAGAGCCTTGTAGGCCGATTCATTCATCTTCTGCGATCTGAGGACCCTGATCAGCAGTACTTGGTATGAGTTAACTCTTACTATAACCCTTCATCAGCTCCTAGTGAAACCACTTCTATATGTGAAATCACATACGGAAGTGCTTAAAGTAGTTTAATTTGACTTTTGGTCTTAGACGGTTTCGAAAGAATTGAAACTAAATTAAAGATTCATGGCATAATTTGCATAATTGTTTATAAACTTATAAAGAATGTACAGAACAAGTCAGTTGCTCTAATTTCTTTTGAAGACCTCTTGAGAATTGCAGAAAAGCTTGTCTCTTAGTTAGGTGTCTCCCGTAATTATTCTATGTTCATTTTCTTTCTGAACTGTATTGCTTTTAGAAATGTTTAGTTGCTTATTGTAGTAAACTTTAAAACATAAGAAACATAATCCTTATTCAATTTTATTTATTTTTCCAAGTTTTCCAGATATAAGTTGTATTTGTTGGTCACATTGAAAATGTATGAAAGATTTTAAAATTTAGTTTGCCTTTTCCTTAACCCTTTTTTCCTGATAAAGAACAAACAGATGAGGTTCTCTCTTTCTTTATCTTTAGTCTTCAATAAGTCTTTGCGAAATAAATAAAATATGTTGCCTGAGTATGGGTATTGGATACTGCATAATTTATTTTAATGAAGGGTAGTGTGATTGGCTGCTTAATTATGGTTTGGAAAAGTAGTTTACTCATTGTTGGATGCATAATGCTGTTGGATTACTATAATGAAAAACACCTTTGCTTATGAATATGTCCTGACTGTCTCCCTCTGTTGACTTTCTTTGTCGTAGTTGACACTCATGCTCCTTCCCGGTCAGTGTGAAATAAGAGGTTGGCTTCTGTTGTTAATATGACAGTCTGTGACTTGGCTTAGTAACAAACATTCCAAGCCCTGTGATATCATGTTCTATGAGCTGCGTGATCTGTACACAATGACTGTCTGATTGGTCAAGTATTTTAACTGACTCCCTCATATTTCTGTTTGAGATTGTATGTATTTGTGTGTTTGTGTTTCCATTTTCTGTTGCATACCAAATGTAGTGGTTAGGAAGTATGCCTTCCACATGTATGTGGCTGATTAGTTATTCCCATGTGCAAAGATATTTAAGGACAGGATCATTAGCTCTCTTACCCATCTATTACAGGAGAGAAATTCACAAAACTTGAATATGTCACATATTATGTCACACACATTAAAAAGTATTTTATGAATTCTGTAGTTTTCTTGTCTATTTCTTTTCTTTCTGAAATAATGGTATTTTTTCGGAAACAGCCATGCTTCATAATGCTTCTTTTAGAGTGCATTGGCATTTGCCTTGATTTAAGTGGTCTTAATATTTTTCTGAATAAGAAGATAAAATATACAAACAATATGCATATAGCTGTTTTTTGTCATAACAATAGTTAACATTTTCTAAGCATATGCCTTGTGCTAGGTACTGGTAACGGGTCATATGTGTTATTTAGTCTTCCCAACAACCCTATGAGAAGTATACTACCCCATTTTGCAAATGAAGCTTATGGCTAAGAGAAGATAAATAGTAAATAATTCACCCAGGGTCACACAGGTAGTATTAGAATCCTTTTAAATGTGATTCTGTCTTACTAGAGAGCCTGCATTCTTAAGAACAAAGTATACTTTATACATGTGTGTATAAAAATATATTTAACCTTATCTCCTTCTAACTAGCTACCTTGGCCAGGTTACACAACCTATCGAAACCTCAGGCTTCCCCATTTGTCTCTAGAGTGATTGTGATAACTTGAGGAGACAAATATATAAAGTACCTATCGTAAGGCCTGGTACATTGTAGGTATTCACAAAATGGTAGCAGTGATGATTAGAACTCCCACTTAGTTTTATAAGTGATTAATCATAGTATGGAAAAGATTTTTTTAAGTTTTCTTTTTTTTGGTCAGATTTTAAACACAGCACGAAAACATTTTGGAGCTGGTGGAAATCAACGGATTCGCTTCACACTGCCTCCTTTGGTATTTGCAGCATACCAGCTGGCTTTTCGATACAAAGAGAATTCTAAAGTGGTGAGTTTACTTTTAAGTATGTCATTACTACTTTCTATTTTTCCATACTGTGTACATGTTAGTTTTATATTATAGAAAATTTCAAACATATACAAAAATAGACAGTGGTATAGTAAAATTCCATTTTCAGTAGCTCTCAATTTGTGTTAAGTGTTCCTAACATGTTGGTGGATCACATACTAGCTGAGGGATCACATAAAAACACTTAGATATGAAAGATTAAAACAGTTTAAATTTATGCTACAACTTTTTCCTAGGTTCTAATTCAGGTTAGCTTTGCTTAATGAAAGGGCCTGGCATTGCATAGTCATTTCCGTCTAAAAGCATGTAATTGAATAATGTCATGAGTTATATGCAATTTTTTTATGAACTTATTTCTTTCTCAAACAAAATCATGCCTTAAGTCTTCAGTGGTGTAGTTTTGAAGAAAATACCTCAATCTGATGTTGGACAGCCAGGTTTATGTTAAGGAACAAACTTTAGTAAACTTAATTTTCTAATGATGTAGAAAACAGATTTATTCTGTAGACCTACTAGGATGACATATCACCTTTGGCCAATTTTTATAAGGCCAGTTTCTCATCCACTCTCTATTCCAGCATTTTAATGGATAATTACTTGTGAACATAACAATAAAAATAGCAACTAGCCTATATTACAAAGCTGTAGTGCTTAAAATAGTATAGTACTGGCATAAAAACAGACATACAGACCAATACATGAGAATAGTGTCCAGAAATAGACCCACGCACATGCTGTAAACTAATCTTTGATAAGGGTGCTGAGAATATACAATGGGGAAATGACAGTCTCTTCAATAAATGGCATTGAGAAAACTGGGTATCCACATGCAAAAGAATGGAATTAGGCCAGGTGAGGTGGCTCATGCCTGTAATCCTAGCACTCTGGGAGGCCGAGGCGGGAGAATTGCTTGAGCTCAGGAGTTCGAGACCAGCCTGAGCAAGAGCGAGACCCTGTCTCTACTAGAAATAGAAAGAAATTAGCTGGACAACTAAAAATAGGAAAAAAAAAATTAGCCGGGCATGGTGGTGCATTCCTGTAGTCCCAGCTACTCGGGAGGCTGAGGCAGGAGGATTGCCTGAGCCCAGGAGTGTGAGGTTGCTGTCAGCTAGGCTGACGCCACAGCACTCTAGCCCGAGCAACAGAGTGTGAGACTCTGTCTCAAAAACAAAACAAACAAACAAAAGACAAAAGATAACAAGATAACACGGTTTGTTGAGAATGTAGAGAAACAGGAATTCTTTATTTTTTTGAGACAGAGTCTCACTCTGTTGCCCAGGCTAGAGTGCTGTGGCGTCAGCCTAATTCACAGCAACCTCACACTCCTGGGTTCAGGCGATCCTCCTGCCTCAGCCTCCCGAGTAGCTGGGACTACAGGAATGCACCACCATGCCCGGCTAATTTTTTTTTCCTATTTTTAGTTGTCCAGCTAATTTCTTTCTATTTCTAGTAGAGACGGGGTCTCGCTCTTGCTCAGGCTGGTCTCGAACTCCTGAGCTCAAGCAATTCTCCCGCCTTGGCCTGCCAGAGTCAAATGGATTTTTTGAGAAGATGTCTTCTTGATTTATTTGTGTACTCCATAAATGAGACAGAGAAGTAAAGTGACAGGAAAACTGTAATTTTTAACTTAGCGCTTTCACTGTTTTGTTCTGTTAGAAGCTTTAAATAAAATGGATATTCTTGAGCAAGTTAATTTTGAATTTAAGGTAACTTAAAATATTTTTCTTGTTTTAGGATGACAAATGGGAAAAAAAATGCCAGAAGATATTTTCATTTGCTCACCAGACTATCAGTGCTTTGATCAAAGCAGAGCTGGCAGAATTACCCTTAAGACTTTTTCTTCAAGGAGCACTAGCTGCTGGAGAAATTGGTTTTGAAAATCATGAAACAGTAGCATATGAGTTTATGTCCCAGGTGATGATCTAGTTTCTTTTCTGGGCTGTCTAGTCAGTTTTGCGAAGTTCAAACACTTGTTTGTAGTTATGGTGGTAGTGCATGTGGATTTACTCTTTTCACTGAATGTGTAACCACTGCTTTCCCTCCATCATGGGACCTGTCATACTGTAGTCATTGACTGGTATGGAGCAGCAAAACTGATGAGTTCTCGGAGCTGATGAAATCTAAGATTGCCAAGTGGGTCATGGTAAAAGTATTGCATGGAAAAAAGGGCAATTCAGGAATTCTGGGTTAAACAAAGTTGAAAGGGGTTTGTTTGTTTCTTTGTTTTTTTAAGAGGTGGGATTTCACTATGTTGCCCAGGCCGCATTAGAACTCCTGGGCAAAAGTAATCCTCCTGCTTCAGCCTCCCACATAGCTGGGACTATAGGCGCATATCACTGCATCTGGCTCTGAGGATTGCTCAAGGTCAGGAGTTTGAAACCAGCCTGAGCAAGAGTGAGCCCCATCTCTACTAAAAATAGAAACTTGTCAGCATTGTCAAGTGCAACTTGTGCAAGTGCATCAAGTGCAAGTGTCAGTTGCAACTTGTCAGCATTTTTACCATTTCTGCTGTGTCTTGTGCTTCTCCAAGAGAGTACATAGCACGTTCTGACGTGAAGGAACTGCAGAATGTCTCACAGGATGGGGGTTTGGTGGGAAGTACTTTGGAAGACACTTAAATAGTAGATGGTTAGTCCCTAAAAGTTCTTTCTGCTTTATGTCCACTAGGCATTTTCTCTGTATGAAGATGAAATCAGTGATTCCAAAGCACAGCTGGCTGCTATCACCTTGATCATTGGTACTTTTGAAAGGATGAAGTGCTTCAGTGAAGAGAATCATGAGCCCTTGAGGACTCAGTGTGCACTTGCTGCATCCAAACTTCTGAAGAAACCCGATCAGGGCCGAGCCGTGAGCACCTGTGCACACCTCTTCTGGTCTGGCAGAAACACAGACAAAAATGGGGAGGAGGTAAGGCCATTCCTGACTGCATTCTAGGAGACTGGATCATTAACAGGGATCAGTTGCCATGGCCTTGTGCTCTGGAGGTGAAACATTTGGGGTGCTTGGAAATCTGACAATGAAAATTGCTTTGTTTTGTTAAAAGAAATGAAGTGGGTGGTAATGTATAGAGAGTCTTATCCTGTGGTGAAGCCTCTACTCTGAGGATGTTGTAACATAGCAAGTTTATACCACTGCCTGTTTTTTTTTTTTTAAATACAGCTGTATATTTAAAAAAAGAAGAATGAAGAGGATTTACATTTGCTGTGTCCCTTTAAATCACAAAAGATCACTGTAATGTTGCGTTTGTTTGTATGAAAATGGGACGTTTGTGGTTCACTAATCTCTGCACTATCTCGCCCTTTTATTTTAGCTTCACGGAGGCAAGAGGGTAATGGAGTGCCTAAAGAAAGCTCTAAAAATAGCAAATCAGTGTATGGACCCCTCTCTACAAGTACAACTTTTTATAGAAATTCTGAACAGATATATCTATTTTTATGAAAAGGAAAATGATGCGGTAAGTGAATTTATGAAGTGTTATTACTGAACTAATACTTTCCCTTCCTGCTCCTAGAAGATTTGATACATATAAAATTTTGTCTACAAGGTCAGAGTTTGCAAGTCCACCTACTGGTGGGTCCTTGCTTGATCCTTTTTTTTTTTTTTTTAGACAGAGTCTCACTCTGTTGCCCGGGCTACAGAGAGTGCTGTGGCGTTAGCCTAGCTCACAGCAACCTCAAACTCCTGGGCTCAAGCAATCCTTCTGCCTCAGCCTCCCGAGTAGCTGGGACTACAGGCATGCACCACCATGCCCGGCTAATTTTTTCTATATATATCTTTAGTTGGCCAATTAATTTCTCTCTATTTATAGTAGAGATGGGGTCTCGCTCTTGCTCAGGCTGGTTTCGAACTCCTGACCTTGAGCAATCTGCCCGCCTCGGCCTCCCAGAGTGCTAGGATTACAGGCGTGAGCCACTGCGCCCGGCCTCTATCTGTGTTTTGAAAAATCACTAGCAAATTTAAATTCAAACTCATTATAAGGTACTTTGCAAAGTGTTTCAATTTTTTTCTTAACGTTTGTACTCATAGTAACTGAACCAGCAATTTCACATCAATCTATAGCATAATTGTTAATTCATAAATGTATAATGGGCTTCCACTTCTAAGACCATGTAGTATCCTAATATTTATACTTTAAATCTTACCAAACATTTGCGGCATCCCACAATAACCTTAAGAGGAAAGAAATCCATATGTACAAATTAATTATTTGTAAAACTAAAAACTCCACATACATACATACAGCAGAGCAACACCAATGCTAAAAAGTCATGTGCAGTTTGAATAGACCTATATTTTCCAAAGCTCTCGCTAGATGTGAACAATTTTTACTGCAATAAGATGAATACTAAACATTAGCTTTAGAGAATTTAAACACACTTAATATATGACTTTTAAAAAGCTACCTCTAATTCACTTTGAAGATGAATTTAGGATTGTTGTAGAAAATTATTGTTAAAAACTCTTTACAGATACCCCAAACTAAATTTCTAGGCAGCTTAAGTTTTTTATAGTGCACCTATATTTTGTGTGCATTGTTTTGAATTCCTGAATTTAGTTAATGAACTTCTCTTCTGATTGCGAATGTTTCAATTATCTGCAGAATGGAACATACGTATTGTCAGTATTTGGCAAATTGGTAAACTGAGATATGGGAAGATTAAGTGGCTTCTAATATACGTTTGATCATTGCCTTAGTTCAGGTTCTTTACACCTTTGATTGTTACGATTGCAAGAGCCTTCCTGCCCGTCTGTCATCTCTCCAAATCACTGATCTTGGCCCTTCGTGCAGTGACCTCTTTAAGGACATGTCAGAGCATGTCGTTCTTGCTCAGAGGTTTCAAAGAAAAATGAGAACCTTCAAAGCTTCTTACCCTTATGGAGTGAGTTCACAATGTCTGAATTTGTATTCAGATTGCTTATGTATGTCCCTTTTGTAACCCCAGGCTTTAGTTAAACCTATCTTTTTCTTCTCCTATTGTGCACACATCGTTCCATCCACTTCTCTACCTTTTGATACCCTACTCAAGGTCTCAGTAGAGGCTCAAACACTAGCTCTTTCATTACGTTTTTGTCGATTTTCCTTATCTGAAATAAACTCTTCAGTTTTTCGTAGTATTTTCTTTGTGCCACTTTTATATGCTTTATAATTTTTAGTGCATATATTTTAAGAATCCTTATACTTAATAAACTACCTGAATGGCAAGTATTAATAGAATGTCTTGCTTATTTTTATATGCCTCACAGTGCCTAGCATAGTTCAGTGCTTATGTATAGCAGTTGGCAGAACTGAGTGGTGTTTTCCAATGCTAAAATTCATTGTACAATGTTGACATTAACCATAGATGGATTGTTATATTGAAATTGAACACGTACAAATAAAGTTGTATGTTTCCACTATCAATTTTATTTGAGAGAAGGGTAAAAATGATTTTTCTTTTCTGAGTCAGGGTCTTGCTCTGTCTTGTGGGCTAGAGTGTAGTGGTGTCACCATAACTCACTGCAACTTCAAACTCCTGGGTTTGAGTGATCCTCCTGCCTCCGCCTCCCAAGTAGCTGGACTATAGGCATGCACCATCATGCCTGGATAATTTTTCTATTTTTTGGAGAGACGGAGTTTTGCTCTTGCTCAGGCTGGTCTTGAACTCTTGGCCTCAAGCCGTCCTCCCATTTTGGCCTCTGAAAGTGCTAGGATAACTTACATGTATGAGCCACTGCACCTGGCCTAAAAATGATTTTTTAAAATAAATATTTCATATACACTACTATATTTCCCCCTCACCATGATCCTTTACTTAACCACATTGAATGCTCTTTGAAAAAATATGAAATACAAAAAGATAATTTTCCTGGTTTTCATTTCAGTAGAATAGAATACATTAAATAATCAATGTCATTTTATGGGTGTTATTTTTAGTATGTCTGAGTATGGTTCTTATTTTTAAATAGTTTGCTCTTTTAATGACAGTTTAATGTTTATTTAAGAGTAGTTTAGCTATTCTAATTAGAAAAGGGAATTTTACCAGTTTAAATTTAGTGAAGACATTCACCATGACTATTTTTGTGGATGATTGTAATGGGAAATCGTGAGTGGTTTAATTTGGATAATTTTTACTTTTGCATTATTTCGTAAAAGCAAACTTTGTGTAATCATTTACAGCTATCATTTCAGAGGATTGGCATTGGCTCCAGCTCTTGTGTCCGTTAGGGGGAATAATTTTATTGGAGACTTTCCAGTAGGTGGTAAAATAATTTAGTTGATTAATAATTTTTTTTTTCTATTGTGAGAAAAAGGTAATTCTACAAGATGGGATATGACTTAGCACTTTACACATGAAGCTAGCTCTAAATGAGGAAGTATCTCCAAAAGGATTCTGAACATGTATTTCATCTACTTTCAGATGGTACGCATAAGTGCAAGCGTGTTGGAAAGCCCTTAACTCTTAGGCATGGCCCAGTTTATTTTCATATAATAAGAGAGAAAATGAAAACACAACAAAACTGCAGTGGATCAATGGGAAGGGAACATTCTGTCTTCCTTAGTGGTTAGTGATGTTTTTGCCTGTTTTTCAATAAAATTTGGTTTGAACGTCTGCCTGATCTCCTAATGATTCAGACAGAAAAATGGTGAAATTTAAAAGCCAGATAGCAGTAGGACATTATCAATATCCTTTGCATCCCAAAGGTAGAAAGCATTCTTTTTAGAAATGTTGCATTTCCCTTACTGGTTTAGTTAAATTGTATGTAATTGTTTTGAATTGATTTAATGATTACAAAGGGAATTAAGCCTACTTTTCCACGTCAATGAATGAATGGATACCTAGTTTGTGTGCTGTCAAAATATCATTTTCTATACAAGGCAGAATAATGTAGAAAATGTATACATATTGAAAGTCAGGCCTGAGTTCCAAGTCTTCCTCCTTACCTTAATAAGTGGCAAGCCTTGGCAAAGTTACTTCACCTAAGCCACAATTTCCTCTTCCGTAAAATCAGGCTGATGCCTGCTTCCTATACTTGTTCTATGAATAAGAAATACTATATATAGAAAATTCTTACTATTGCCTGGTACACAGTAGGAGTTTAAAACATAGTAGCACTTTAGTAGCTAAAAATACTCATATATAATTACTATAAATTTAAAAACTAACAGCATAGATGTTTGGTAGGAAATTTGATGAGTGAGGAATGGCTGAAGAAAAGCAGGAAAGTAGGCTTATTTCATGTTTTGGTCAAAATGGAGAAATTACAGAAAAGAGAGAGTCTCCTTTGAGCCAAACAAAACAAAACAGCAAAACAACTAAGCGTTTCTTAGTGGATGAAGATTTCTGTGCAAGGAGTAGTCCTTGCCTCCATCTTTTGGTTGGTGCTAGATTTACCATCTTCATGGTTCCACAGCAAATGATTTTCCCATCAACCTTGGATATGTGATATCATTCACCTTTATCTTGCTCAAATAAATCCTTTTCCATCAGGACAATATCCATATTGCTCTATTGTACCAAATGCATTTTACATTCCAAAATTGGCAAGAATTCTCCATGCTCTTGGGTACGATGACATCTCTTAGTATTGACAACTATCATCTAGTTGTCTATGTTTATGCATCTACCTAACTACTAGAAAAACTGTGCAGCAGAATATCTGTCTTTATTTATTTTTGCTTTCTACTGTTACCACATTTTCCTGTAAAACACATTCACAGTAGTTTAAATAATGTCCTGGGGGAGTTAATGTGGATAAATCATCCTTCTTTTTTTGGCTCTTCAGTTTCCCTTTGGCTCTCATGGAATGTCTGCTTTTGTCCTTTGGGTGTTTAAAGACTACATGTTGTAGCCCCAGTGTTCTTTCTAATTTAGGAATTGATAGAAACTAAAAGTGTGTAAGCAGTAGAGAACAGAGTCATAAAGGAGAGAGTCTAGAGCAGAGAGATGTCAAAGAGTTTAATTGGGTATTTAAGAAAATTAACGAATCAGGGCCTTATAGATATTAACTTAAGCGGTAACTGACCAATTGATATAGCACAGAATGAAAAAAAAATTGGCTATGTTTGGAAAAAGAATAGTATGATCAAAATAATGAGGGGGAAAATTATTATAAATACAGTATTCACCATAGTATTCTTGTGAAAAGCCAACCAAGGGAGAAGAAGAACACGCTAGGAAAATTAAAAAAAAAAAATCCTCATGGAAATGTTGAAATGTGAATAAGAAAGAAAATTTAATAATTACCACAGAGTGAAGAAAGGCATATAGAATGTCAGTGAAAAATGTTGCTGTTTGAGTAAAAGGTGTTGCAGTTTGAATAGAAAATGCCTGTGGTTTGAGAGGAAAAATAGTCATTTTTGAAATAATATGAGAGAAGATGTAACACATAGAAGAGCTATACTGAAATAGATGTACAATAATTTTTGTGCATCTATTTAGATGACATAGTGTAAAAAGAGACATTTACTACAGTTAATGAATGGGTAGTCTTAAAAGAAAATGACAATACTTCTTTCGTATTCAGCAAACACAGGTTCCATATATCTGAATTAGTTAAAAATCACTCTGAATGCTCAAAAGTGGGAAATTGGTTAGCTTCCTTATATTGGAAATGTCTGCTGCGTTCAAATGAAGATAAGCAGTTTCTGCCATAGAAAGATGTTTATGCCATATTTTAGGTGAACACAAGTAGATAATAAAAGTACACATAGTACAATCCTTTTATTTTGATAAAGAAAGAATACATATGTGCTCTCGCAGGAAAAATTCTGAGTGTATTCACCAAAGAGTTAAAGTGGCTACTCAGCAAAATTATGCATCCATCCATTCACTCATTCATTCGCTGTTTATTGAACATCTATTATACGCTAGGCACTATCCAAGGCTCTGGGTAGGTGTTTACAAATGGAACAGACATGCTCCCTGCTCCATTGGCACTTCAATTCTAGAGGAAAAAGAAATACTTAAGAAGTAAATAGATAAATAAAAGTGATTAGACATTGGTAAGTGCTCAGAAGGAGATAAGCAGGATATGAGGACGCTGTGGCACAGACTAATGGGGTGGGGTCAGGGGCTGCTTAGGCAGGCTGGTAGGTTGAGCAAAGCCTCTCTCTGGAGGTGATAGTTAACCTGGCATGTGGAAAGGAAGGAGCCAGCCCTTAGAACAGCCAGGAGGAGAATATGAGAGGTATAGAAATAAAATGAATATGTGCAGACAACAAAAAATGTTTTGAACTCAAGGGGCTCAGGGATGTGGATTCAGGGTATAGTTCTGTAAAAATGGAATATACTATAGTAGGTTTGTGGGTTTTTTTTAATACTTGCATCATAAGAATCTTAAGAAAAGTTATTCTGCTATTTGGACATCATTTTGTAATCAGGAATGAAGCAATGAAGGTTAGGAAAAAGATGTCCAAGCTGCAGAATGGCAAAAGGTTGAGGTCTCTAGAATTGGCAAAGTGAAAGTTGTTAAAAATACAAGGAAGAGAATTTTCATAGAGAAAACAAGGTGGGAGTTTGAGAAAGTCAAAGGTGGAAATAAACAAGCAGCAATGACAAGGTATGTTATCAGTTGGTAGATGCTGGTGGATGAGAAATATAGAGCAATGGGAAGGTAAGATGTGACCGTGAAGTAATGCCAGATTTTCATGAATGACTCATTGAATTCATCTTATCTCGTCATTTGAAAATCACATATTACAGAAAAAGGAACAACCCCTCCCCAATCCTGCAAGACCCAGCTCATGTCCCACTGCCTTCATGGAATCGTCCTGATGATTCCAGCACAGTTGGTGTTTACTTTCTGAATTTTTATAGCATTTATAATAAACACTATAATTTACAATGCTGTAGTCAATACTAGCACTTGATTGGGGCTAACTTGTTCATTTTTATAAAATTCACCCAGTATGAATTATCTACAATTTTTAATTTCTTAGGCAAGATGTTAAAGACATTCTTTGAGAAATTTGAGAATGAATTCTTTTAACATTTTACCTTTTTTCTCTAGTCTTTTAAAAGTTGTTATACCCAGACTGGATTAAACTCTAGTATTTTTAAGAGACTTGTCTTTATTACAACTTTCTAAAAGTATTCAGCTGAGATTTCATAGAAACAACTCTTTATTCTCATACTTATCAGTTGATTGATTATTACATTAAGTTACATAATAATAAAAACAAGTTCAACTTAACTGACTCTGGTTAAAGTATAACTCAACTGGCATAATCCCTGTCATTAAGTGTAGGGTGTATGTATGCATACTGGTCATAAGGGCCAGCATAATGTTGGCATCAGTCAGTACATTTTATGGAGGGATTGGAAGAGCCTCCATTAATCTGTGATTGGGTGTGTGAGTGGAAGATAGTTTTAGAAGTTTCTTCTATATTTACTTTCTATATTCATTTTTTCATTTCAGTCTTCTAGCTTAGATGACGGTTTGACCAGCATGGGTTGTTGAAACAATTATTGCATTGAAGAACAGCCACTAAAATTTTTCCATCAAATAGTAATGTTTCATAGGAAGGTTAGAATTCAGCTGGACATGGTGGCTTGCACTTGTAGCGCCAGCTACTCAGGAGGTTGAGGCAGGAGGATCACTTGAGTCCAGGAGCTCGAGACCAGCTTGGGCAACATAGCAAGACTGTGTCTCTTAAAAAAAAAAAAAGATATCAGCTGGGGCTGTAGGATCTGCTACCAAGGAACCCCATAAGCTCCTTGGGCAGGGTGCTTGAATATCCCTACAACATGGCAGCTAGCGTCTCTCAAGGTGAGTGATCCATGAGAATCTTCCTTGCATTAAATAAGAAAATGCATATAAAGTGGTTAGCACAGTGTATGGCCCACGATATATGTACAGCGTTATTAGTTGAATCTTAATACATAATTTTTTTTGAAGACTAATGAGAAGGTTAAGACAGCTTCAGGAGCTAGCTGTTTTTGGGATAATCTATGATGGGAATAGAGGGTGTTCATTTCCTGAGGGATATTTGGGATCCTTTGGTTTTTTAGGGGCAAACATTAACTTTCTGAGATAGAGGGACAGAGTTGGAGGTTGTCCTAAAAGAGGGTTCCCTATGCTTGTATCCCTGAGTCCTGTCATAGCTGAAAATTGAGAAGGTGAGGCAATTCTCTGTGCATCTCAATGAAAGGTCCAAAGAGATCTTTATCTATTGCTGTGGCTTAAAGAGCCAATACCTGCCATGAGGAAAGTATTCCTTGACCCAGAAAACATTTAGTGCCATGTGCTAGATATCTGATTTAGCTCCTGCATAACCGTGAGATGACATCAACTCATTTATGTCTCTTATGGCTTTATGTATAGTAATAGTTCTCAGTCTGATGGGTCCTGGTGAGGGAGTTCCCTGAAATCTTTTCAGGAGGTCCATGAAATAGTCCATATGAAATGGTCAAAACTATTTCATAATGATACTAAGGTGTTACTTGCCTTTTTCACTTTTGTTTTTTTATGGATGAACAGTGGGGTTTTCTAGAGGCTAAATGATATGTGATATTGCAAAAGAGTGAATACAGAAGTAGATAGGATAATCCAGTTGTCATTGATTGAGCTGAACATTAAAGAGATTTGCAAAAATGTAAAGCAATGATATTCTCTCAGTAATTTTTTTTTGTTTTGGAAAATATAGATACTTTTCATAAAATATGCTATTTATGATAATGTAATGAGTTTATTATTTTTAAATGAATAAATGCATATTTTAAAATTTTCTGTTTTAATTTCAAATATAGATAAATATTGATAAATATCACCCATGTAAACAAAAAACTCCTTGGGATACTTGATAACTTTTAAAAGTATAAAGAAATCCTGAGACCAAAAAGTTTGAGAGCCAGTGAGATAGAGGAGGAGAGGGACTGAACCCTAAAAATGATATAGTCAAGAGATGTAGCATTTCTAATGAACAATTAGCATTTACAGATTATATTATTATGGATACTTTATTGTAAACACTTTTAAAGGAAAATAAATTCTAAGAGCACTTAAAAGTTTCACCTACAACCTTTGAAGCAAAACCAGACACAATGTTGAATTAATGAAAAAGAAAAACAGACAAATATTTCTAAAAAATTCTCCTAGCAGAAGAGGAAGTGATGTGAGGTAAATTAATTATCATGGCTGTGTAATGGCACAGTCTTTAAGAAATAAGTGGAAAAAGTTAGAATTTAACTATTGAGCTTTGACACTAAAAAATTCCTATTTTTATTTTTTTTTATTAAAAAAGGGGGAAATTTTTCTGAAATTGCAGTATAGCTAAATGTCTCAGTCTGCTTGGACTGCTATAACTAAGAACTGTGGACTGGGAAGCCTATAAACAACAGGAATTTATTTGTCATGATTCTGCAGGCTGAAAGTCTGAGATCAGGGTGCCAGCATGGTCAGGTCCTGGTGAGGGCCCTCTTCTGGGCTGCACACTGCCAACTTCTCATTGAATCCTCACATGTTTGAAAGCCAGCTAGCTAGCTCTCTGGCCTCTTTTTGTAAGGGCACTAATCCCATTCATGAGGGCTCTGTCCTCATAACCTAATTACCTTCCAAAAGCTCTACCACCTCACATCATCACACTGGGGGTTAGGAATTTAACATATGAATTTTGGGGGGACAAAAAGATTCAGTCCATAGTATTAAATGATTCATGCTTGGTTAATTTTCTTTATTAATGTTGTTCATTGTTATATGTGCTGGCAATTATAATGCATAATTTTAACGGACACAAAGAAGAAATAGCTGCTCAAATGCCAAGCCAATGTAGTAATCATTTGTAAGCAATACTTAGATTCTCAAAATAGCGGGGATAATTTTATACATAGATCTATAGTATGTTTAACTATAGCCTTTTAGTGGCTTGTGTTGTATACTGTGATTCATCTTTTTGAGTCATGATTAACAACATGACCTGTTTGTACATATTTAGTTTTTGAGAACTGGGTAACAATAGGTGATACGTTTCAGTGATATCATTAAGATTCAAGAGCCGCTACAAAGGCGGGTCCTTCGAATAACATTTCATTAATTGCCCACATAGTTTTCAATCAGCAGCTAACCCCTAATTATTCTGAAAGTTCATCCTTGAGCATGCATTCCTTAAAATAACATTTATCATTTTTTTTCACATTGCAGAAGGAATATGTATTCATGATAGAAACTATAGAGAACATAGGGAAGCAAAAAGAATTAAATGAAAATTACAGGCAAGTTTTTCTCATAAAGATTACCCACTCTGTTTACATTTTGATAAATATCCTTTCAGTCTTTTTTGATGTGTAAATATACACATATATTTTTTTCTTTTGCAGAAATAGGACCATGCTATACATGCTATTTTGTAATTTGCTTGTTCCCCACAACATTATTTCATAAACATCTTTCTTTCAGGTACATATTTTATCGGTATTCACATTCTCTGAAGTTCTCCAGACATTTTTATCAACATTATCTCAGATTATGAGACTATATTATGATAACTTGAAGGTTATATTCCTCAGGTTCTTGGCTGCAAATAACAGAAGATGACTGGCTAGATTTCATGGAAAAGGAGTTTACTGAAAGTATTGGCAGCTCCCAGAATGGGGGAAAGTGGGGGACCGAGGGGGAGGGGGAATGGGCCAACCAGGCTCAGAAAACAGAAAACAAATGCCTACTACAATGAAACACTAGAATTTTCTGCCTAAATATCTGTACATTTAAAAATGAGGCCTGTCTGCTTGACTCTTCAGAATCTATTGCATTCACTTAGATTAGAGCTAAGAGAAAATAGGTATGGGCTGGAGGCCAAAATGGTAAAAGATTAACAACCCAGACACTGATATAAATCGGAAGGACTCATGCAGCTCTGGACCAGAGGGGTTATTATATAATGAGACTGGCATCCTAAAGATCCCTGGGCTTGCTGAGCTGAGAGTCACATGTAGGACAGGGAGGTTTGCCTTTTTCCCTTATTGCTGTTTATGGAGCACACATTTTTGTTATTTATTTGAATGATGGGAAATGACCACAGTGGGCTGCCCTGAGGACAGTGATAGTCAGCTGGGAACAAAGCCTGGATGACCCAAAAGGGAAACGCCGAGTGTGTGTGGACATGGAGCAGCTGCGGAGGTGAGCCCGGTACGTGCAGGAATCCTAAAGATTTAAGCTCTGTGCTCTATCATGGTGGCAAATCAAGCCCTTTCATCCCCCTCTCTCCCTGCTCCCTCCCCTAAATTGCTAAATCTGTGACCATGTGTTAATCTGACTGATATAACAGCTTGAAACTAGGCCGTTTGAAATATAGGATGACTTCTTGGGGATAAGCGAGAAAATATGCCATTTTGAAAAGCCGTCTTCTACTCAAATCATTGCATAATGGCATTCCACAGCATTAAAAATGACATGGAGAAGAAATAGAGCTTCGAGAATAGAATTGCTCTTAGCTTTCTTTAGCGCTCCGAGGAGGTTTTACAGAGAAATGTACCCTTGGTTGATCCAGTAAAACTATCTCCAGCGCCTGTTCTAACTGGGAGAGGCTGGCCTCCGTATAGCACTAGGTGGGCTCTTGGTGGTGACAAAAAAGTCTTTGTCCTCCTCTACTCCCCCAACCCCAAAAAGAAAAAGCCTTAGTGATGTTTGATTTTTAAAAGGTGACACGGCTGAGAAAATTGCCATCCCAGTATATGTAACTTTTTTTTCCCATTCCCCAACCCACCCCTGAAAGAAAGTCCTAGAGTACAGACACCTTGTCCATGAGGGGTGGGTTGGGGAATGGAAAAAGTTTATAGCAAATAAATAAAAAAGGATGGAAAGTTTAGGTAGAAATTCTATGAGAAAGAGAAACTATGACTGCTTCTCATGACCTCATATCCTACTCCAAGTCACCATGATCTCTTGCTTGGATTATTGCAGTGGTTTTTTAACCAGGCTCCTTGATTCAATGCTTTCTCTTTTGTGGTCTATTCTCCACAGCCAGAGCAATCCTTCTAAAACAAATCAGATCATATCACTCCTCTCCTCTAAAGCCTCCATGTCTCCCTCTTCATTATCTATTGTTGGGTAACAAATTACTACAAGTTAGTGGTTTAAAACAACACACATTGGTTATCTCATGGTTTCAGTGGGTCAGGAGTTGGGGATAATTGGGTGTCCTCTTAGAGTCTATCTGCCACCCCCACCCCATGTCACTGAGATAAGGAGGCAAAGCCCTTGAATGGCCCTGGAAGCCTCTGTAATCCACCCCCTGTCCTTCACACCTCTCTGGCCCCAGCTCCCTTTCCCCATCCTCTCCTTCCCTGTCCCTTCGCTGCAGCCCAGTGGCCCTTCAGATGTCCGCAAACAGGCCAGGCACACTCTGGCTTGGGTGCTGTTCTCACTGCATGGAGCACTCTTCCTAGACACCGCTCTGACTGACTCCCTTGCCTCCTTCAACTCTTTGCTTATAAGTCAATTCTCAGTGTCCCTGACCTACCCCCATATGCTGATGCAAATGTCTCCTCCCCACCACTCCTGCACGCCCCACTCCCTTACTCTGCTCTCTATTTTCTTTCTTCCACAACGCAACCGCTTTTGACATGTTACATTTGCTGTGGTTATTACTTATTTTCTGTCTCACCCCACTAGAAAGTAACCTCCATTAAACTCCACGAGGGCAAGAATCTTTGTTTTCTTCATGACATGTGCTCAGCACCCAAAACAGTGCCTGGTGCAAAGCAATGTTTAATAAATATGTAATGAATGAACGGGGTTGGAAACTACTTCACGAAGGGGTGGAGGTGAAGACATTTGGACCAAGTTCTGAATGATAGGAAGTCTCGGAAAAGATATGGGGAAAGATCATTTTGGGCAGATAATTTAAAGAGAATTTATAAGAATTTAAATACAGAAGCTCTTCTGAGTACTTTTCAAACATTAATTCATTTAATCCTCTAACAACTATATGATGTAGTTATTATTCCCATGATATGGATGAGGAAACTGAGGCACAGTGGAATTAAGTAACTTACATGAGTATCATAGCTAATATTTAAACATAGGCAGGAAGCCACGCAGTATGAAGCCAGAGTCCGCACACTTAACCGCTATGCTGCCTTTTAAGGCACAGCCAGTTCAAAAGCCCTGAGGCTGGGGTTTTGGAAGGATGGCAACAAGACCAGCGTGGCTGGTGTTTATTTAGGAATAAGAAACATGATCATAGGAACTGAGTCCACGGAGTTAGGCAAAGGTAAGAATGGAGAGGCTCTTTCAGCCTGGGGAAAAGAAGAGGTATAGATGATTCCCATTGCTGGAGGCTTTCAATAGTAGTGATGGGATCTGTTTTAGGTCTTAAAATTAATTTCTTTGTATCATAGATGGAGAAGGAACTTTATGAAGGTGAAGAAGCAGGAAAATTAAAAAATATCCTCAAGAACAATTCTGTTTCCCAGGGGTATATTTTTTATATAGTCATATTAGTTTATACACACCTCTTGGATTCCTTGTTATTGTATTAGCTAATGGAATGTCTTTGTATTTTTATCATATTATTTTTTTGTATAGTGAACTTTAATTTCTGAAAATGCAGATGACACAACATTGTAATTTTTGAGAAGACAAACAGAAAGGAATCATGTGCATTGATGTCAAGCTACAACCAATCTGTAATAGCCTGGCTCATTTTCAAAATTCAATCTTATATTTTTTAACAGCTTTATTGAGGCATAATTTACACACCATAAACTTCATCTAGTTTAAGTGAATAACTTTATGGCTTTTAGCATATTTACAGGATTGTGCAACCATTATCACATTCTAATTTTAGAACATTCCCATCACACCAATAAGAAACTTCATGCCCATTAGCAGTGACTTCCCATTCTCCTCTCAGCCTTGGCAACCGTTAATCTACTTTCTGTCTTTATAAATTTACCTTTTCTGAACATTTTGTGTAAATGGAATCATACAGTATGTGATTGTTCATGTCCAGTTTCTTTCACTTAGCATAATGTTTTTGAGGCTCATCCAAGTGTTAGTATGTATCAGTACCTCACTGCTTTTTATTGCTTAATGGTATTCCATTGTATGGATATGCTATTAAGTACGTTTTGCTTCTTGTTCAACAGTTGATGGACATGTGAGTTATTTCTACTTTTGGCTGTTATAAATCTGCTTTAGACATTCCTGTATAAGTCTTTGTGTGGACATATGTTTTAATTTCTCTTGAGTGGATATTTCTTTTGGGAGGAATGCAATTGCTGGTTTTTTTTTGGAGGGGTAAATCTATATTTACATTAATTTCCAGTCTTATAAACCAGAACAACCTACACCATGACTTTATTTTGATAAATTGCCATCCCCAAATTATTTTGATTATTTTGCTGTTAGATATAGATTTATAAAATTAGCTCTTGTGGTATACTTGAAATTTTAGCCTACTTAACAAGGAACGTCTTTGCATTTCATGTTTTAAAATATGGAGAAATAATTTCTGTGGGCCCATAGATTTTTTTCTTGGTCCTCAATTTGCGATTTGATTAAAAGTGTCCTTAAAATGAAGATGTTCTCTAAGTTTTTGTTTTAGCTTGCATAACATATGGAGTGATTTCTTTGTCTTTAAAATTTTCTGTAGAGTACGAGGTTTGAAAATCACAGAGTGAATATCTTTCTTCTTTGTTATTTTAGCTGCTGACATTTTTAATTCAATTTAGCAGTGGCCTTATATTTTTAAAGTTAATGAAGTGGATTTCAGGTTCAGTTAGCAGTAATTTAAGATGACAATTCAATCATTAGTGAAACTAATTATTAAATGGAAAACTCACTGTAATACTCCAGCTCATAATGAAATAAAACCTTAGGTCCACAGCATTGCTATGCAAAAACTGTGAGCCGGTTGGTGTGTAGCTCTTTTAATAAAGCAGCACGGCAGTAAGGTTGAGAGATGGCAGTCTTGTGCACGATATTATTTTCAGTGGGCTGACATTAAATATTTAGATTCATTTCTAGTCATGATTTCATTTAGCTAAATCACATACCATGTAAAGAACTTCGTTTCATAGTATCGCTAGCAGTGTTTCTAAATGCAAATGTGTTCATTATGTTTATCCCTATGACAGGTATAGTAATTACCATGTTTATGCAATAAAAATAAAATAGAAATGATGCTATTATGAATACTCCTGTAGCTTTATTTTGGTAAGCAAGTACATGCATTTCTTTTGGGTATATACCTGGAGCAAACTTGCTAGATCATAAAAAAGTGTGGTGTTTAACTTTGATAGTTAAACCATTTTGAGAGCCAAGCCATTTCCCAAAGTGGTTGAACTACCTGATGATCCTACCACCAGTGCTTGAGAGTGTATGTGATTCTATCTTATTTGAATAGGTAGAACTGGCAACAATGCACGTCAACAGTAAAATGGATGAATAAGTGGTGGTGTCTCAGTCAATTTGGTCTAAGGTCAGCTGCTATAACAAAAATATTAATGCCTAGATTGACTGGCTTTAACAACAAACATTTGCGTCTCACAGTTTTGGAGTCCATGAAGTCCAAGATCAAGGTACTAGCAGATTTGGTGTCTAGGAAGTTCCATTTCCTGGTTCATAGATGCCTTCTCACTGCATCCTGACATGGCAGAGGGGGTGAGGGAGCTCTTTGGAATCTCTTTTATAAGGGAGCTAATCCCATTCATCAACTTTCTGTGTTCTGACCTATTCACCTCTCAAAGGCCCCTCCTCCTAATACCATCACATTTTTCCATGGTTGAAATTGGGTTGGGATTGTAATATGTGACTTTTAGGAGGCACAAACAATCAGTCTATAGCACCCGGTATATGTATACAATGGAATACAACACAACAATGAATATGAACTACACTCTTCTGGTAACAACATGAGTGAATCTCAAAGACATAATGTTAAAGAATAAAGTAAAACACAAAATAAAATATACTATATGACCCCTGTTTTTATGAAGTTCAAAAAAGATAAAATTAAGCTGTAGTGTTGGAAGTCAGATGGTGGTTAATTTGGGGGAGTAAAGGGGACTAGTTATTGGAAAGGGGGCAGGAGGGGAGTTTCTGAGTGCTGGTGATGTTCTGTTCCTTCACCTGGATTTCTTCACTTTGTGGTATTTGTTTGAGCTGTGTACTTAACGATCTATATACCTTCTGAATGCATGCTAAACTTCAATACGAACTAAAAGGCAAATAGGCATCAACTTAAAAAATGCTAATTTTATCTTCTTTTGATTTTAATTATAACATTGATTTGGACTTAAACAGAATCATGAAAGTAAAGTTTATTTTAAAAATCTCTTTTATACCAATGAAAGTCTTTAATACATACTTGGAATTTCCTAAGCTGACCGAGTATTTTTTGTGATTTTTTTCTATGGCTGTCTTTGTATTTTTGTTCCTTTTTCAAAACCTTAACATTCTGCTGTTTTAAAATACATTTTAATTTTTGACAATGTTGCTCTTGTGATTCATTTGTTTCAAAACAATTTTAACTGTTTTCTAATATAATTATTTAGTAAATTTTCAAAAACTAGCTAGGATTTTGATTTTGATTACTTTAAGCTCACAGGTTAATCTGGGAGGCACTGATATCTTTATAGATTATATTTTTTTCATCCAGGGCTATGACATCTTTCCATTTATTTAAGTCTTTTCTCGTGTCAGAGTATTTACAAATTTTTCTTTTAAAAACTCAGTTATAACCACATAATTAATATATGAATACATTCTTGTTAAAAAATTAAAACATTACAAATAAGTCTGTAATCCCAAATTCAGATGTACCTTTTTCCATAGGGCTATCCATAGTTATGAATTTGAAGTGTATCTCTTCAAACTTTTCTATGCATCTACATATGTGTAAATATACCCAGAGAAGACATGGTATCTTGATTTTTTAATGACTTTCTTTACATAAATACTGTCATACAATCCATAATTTTTGGGATGTGTGTGTGTGTGTGCGCGCGCGCGCGCTTGTGTGTTTTTCCTCCCCCTACCCCCTGACAACAATATGGCTTAGAGATCTTTCCACACTAGGACATTAGAATTCCCTCGTTCTCTTAAATTGCTAATTAGTATGCACTAGAATGCATGTATTATGGGTGGTTTATCTATTCCACTGACGGACATATAGATTGTTTCAGTTTTTTTTGTGATTATAAACAATGCTAAACCACACCCACAAATCCGCAATTTATTAATGTACGGGAAATAGGAAGTGCCAAAAGGTCCAGACATTCCCTCCCACCATCACTTTCTGTCTGTGTATACCCAACACCAAAAGCCAAATTATCATTTGAATGTCAGCTAATCTAGGTTTTTAGAAAATATACTACATGGCAGTCCATTTTTCACACGTACAAGTTTTTCTCTGAGTAGATTTTGAGATGTGGAATTGGTCAAAGGGTATGTGCCTATTAAATCTTAATAAATACTGCTTAATCTTCTCTACAAATATTTTTCTCAATCGAGATGTCCATTAAGAATGTATAAAAGTATCCATCAATACTTCATATATTAAAAATGATGGGATGGTTAAAATGAATGATTACTGCTCTCATGGACATTACAATTGAATGTGATCAAGTATATGAATTGTTGTAACATAAGGCAATAAAGATAATGCCTTAAAAGTAGCTGAACTTGTAGAAGTAATAGCTTGCAGTGCATGGCGATGGGAAGAGGTATTACCCTACCTCCAGGATGCCTTGGTGAATTCTTCCCAGCCGAAATGTCAGGCTCATAAACACAATTTGTTGGCTCACTGAATGCATTCACTTTTTGGAAATAGTTTCACAGTAACAAACTGCACAGAACCTGAGGTAAAAAAACAACAACAACAAAAAAACCCATTTATTAATGCAGAGGAAATAGGAAGTGCCAGAGGGTCCAGACATGCTCTCCCGCTGTCACTTTCTGTTCATGTATATCTGACACTGAAAGCCAAATTGTCATTTGAATGTCAGCTAATCTAGGGTTTTAGAAAATATACTACACGACCGTCCATTGTTCACGTAGCCTCTGCGAAGCCTTTCAGTTGGGAAAACCAACTTATAATCCTGATCAGTGAGCATGGAATGAGACAGAGGAAAGAGTGGGGTTAGTTGTAGGAGTTACCAACTCCACAATATGGGATTTACCTTCCCACAGTCAGAAAGGAAGTCTCCTAGGCAAAGACACCTTCTCTCTTGGACACTTCTGGGACGGGTCCAGCCGATATTTGTACCTAGCATTCTCTCTTTACTGGACTTTCAAAAATGGATAATTCCCCTGATGGGTACATTATTTTCCATTATAATCTCTCAGTATTATTCTCTAGGAGCAATCTGTGTTATTTAATTCCAATAACAAAATCAATAATTACAGTCAGTTATGTTTATTTAGGGCTTATGATGTGTCAGGCACAGTTCCAAGGGCTTTAAATACATTGACTTATTTAATTCTCTTTAACGTGTCTTTCTTTATCTCTGTTTTTGTCTGTCACAGTTAATTTGATAGTTTATCTGTCTGAGGGAGAAAACTCATTAGTTTTATTTTTATATTATTAAAGTAACCCCGCGATACAGGGACGATATATAGAAACATGATTAAAATACAACAAGAATTCTAAGTAGGAAGAGATTCTTTCTGATTAGGTCAATAAGGGAAACTTCTCATGAAGGAAGAGAAAGAGTTTTAAAGTATGAGTAAAATTTTTATTGGCAGTGGTAGAAGAAAATTCCAACTTTTTAAAAAAAAATAACAATTTTCTTCCTTGACAGGTTAAGTTTCATTTACCTGGACAGTTTGCTTACATGGAATACCTCACTTCTTAATAATGTCTAGTAAAGGGTTATTAATATAAAGAATTTGCTATGGGGTGGGGTCAGAGAGAATATGGATGTTTTCCTATAAAATTTATATTGTCTGATTTAACTAAATGGACATAAAATAAAAATGTCATTGGCGTTATAAGGCTTTTTTCTCCTAATTACATTTTTTCACATATTTGTACAATTTATGTCTTATTGAAAATGAGACTCAAGAGATGCTCTTAAAATCCAGGAGGGGATATTAGAATGTATTGCCCTTGATTGCAGCATTTGTTATTTTCGAGGTAAAAAGCATTGGTGGTTACTTATAAATTGTGAGTCTGACCTACATTGCAGAGCTAGCAAATTTCCCTGGGAACCTGATCAATAACACACTGTTAAAAAAGGACCTTGCTAACAGCCTTTCCTTTGAAAAAGCTAAGGTTGACAGTCAAGAAAACAATTTGTTCAATTTCATCTATTCTCCTAGAATTCCCATCAGGTAAAATTGCTCCCTATTTTATAGTCACAAAAGCATTTTATTTAAAATAATCATGTTGATTTTCATTGCATTTTTAATAAAAATTATACATAGAAACTTCTGGGTAATTATGATAGCAGGCTAGTTGTGTCTGATACCCTTTTTCCCAACTTGCACGGAAAAGATTCAAATTGGCAATGGAGGGAGAAACTAAAGGAAAGACAGCAAGTCAAATTTTGGATGAAATTTCTAGTAACTATCATTGGTGAAGATACATTGAGAATCTTATTGTTGAAGTACACACCACCTGCCCACTTGTTACTTCTCACTGTGTAAAGCGGCTCAAAGACAATAGAAAGAATTTTAAGTCAACCCCTATTTAAAGGTAGCCATCCTCTTAACCAGGATTTCTCAACCCTGGCACTATTGACATTTGGAATCCGATAATTTGTTGTCATAGGGGGCTGACCTGCGTGTTGTGGGATATTTAGCAGCATCCTGTTCTCTACCCACTAGATGCCAGTAGTACTCCCATCCTCACCCCCAGTTGCGACAACCAAAAATTTCTCCAGAAATTGCCACATAGTCCTTGAGGAACAAAATGGCCCCCAGTTTATAACCACAGCCCTAAATGACTGGAGTAACTGGAGTCTGGAGCTTCTTTTTTGGTCCCATCTCTCTTTTGTTACCATTGGACCCTCTCTTTTCACTTTTTATGACATGAAGTCAGAGGAACAGATTGTAGTGCCCTGAAACTTGGGACACTTTATGCCCCTCCCAAATTTAAGAAAAAGCATTAGGACTAAAATTCATGTATACTGCTAGGAGTTGAAGTAATGGTTACCTTTGAAGGAGGAGATGTTGTCAGAGAAGGGCCATAACAGAGACTTCTCCAGTGATAGAAACGTTCTACATCTTGATCTAGGTGGTGGTTACACATGTAAGTTAAAATTCACAGAGTGGAACTGTTCAGCTGGGTATATTTGGCTGAATTAAAGTTTTGTCTCAATTAACAGCCATAAAAAAAGAAAGGCTCAGGAGAAAGAACCAAACACAGGGTATATTAGAAGGAAAAAGACAAAGGACCTAAAGATTAATAGGAAGAGAATATCTCTTAAAAGATATAAATATGTTAGAATACATGTGCTTACATCAAGGAGTTCAGTTTGGGAAGGCTAAGGGATTCTCATGTAGCCTTTACCAGTGGCCCTCCATAATCCCTATGAAGCAAAGGGAAAACTAGTATTAAAAGCTGGGGCTGTTATTCAACATATTGCCAGAATCTTGGAAATATTTCAGCACTGTACGAGGATAATGGATCTGCTTGAAAAATGTAATAGATGGTCCATCCAAGCTGTGCTGGCAGAAATAGCCTCCACATGCTCACTAGAATGTTGGGGAGGAGAAGCTCCATCCCAGGCACTTATCAGTCTCCTTGAATGCAAGGATTGTACTAACAGTGTTCTGTGAAGCTCTTCTGCATAGGCACTGCTTTTTAAGGCAGACAGTTCTTTGCTCCCCATCCCCATAGTGACACCAATTCTTCTACTTCTAAATCTGGAGAGCAATATCAGAAAACACTATGGTTGGGGGAGGGTGCAGGGGGCCAGCAATGGCTCATTGTTTTGGGGAATGAAGTCCACACAAGTAGAGCATTGTATCCAGAGTAATAACAGTGAGCAGGAATTATGCACTGAGTCAGGCTTGATATGTGTATTGAGCAGTCAGAATTCCAGAGTGGGTCAGTGTAATAGTGGCAGATCTGGCATGTGAATCACCTATCATCTATGTAACAATGGTGTACACACTACGTTTCATGACAATTCCTCTAGTCTCCACTTCTAATCAGGTTTCCACCTCTAATGCTTCCCTGTGTAGCGATTTGGAGGCCACCAGTCCTGTCAAAACATCAGTATGCCCAGAGTGGTCAGTGCATTGGCACGAGTTCACATGTCCTGGCAGGTCCATAGTTTGAATGTGATCATTCTGTCCAGAGTGGCCAGTGTGTCTGAAATGGTTAGTGTGCTGAGTGTAATTAATCTCTTAGGCCTTGTGTGTTTGTTCAGTGTGTTCAGGCCAATGGGGTTTGCACTGTTTGTTTGTAGTTCTCTGTCATTTCCTCTAGGCCTAGATGAAATCTGGCATCTTTAGGAGGGAAAGTGGTCTGTGGACATACATGGCTGGGATCTGGGTATGTGTGTGGGGCTTTTGCATGTCACTTTGGGTTATGGGCTCTCACTGCTCCACAATTGTTTCTCTGAGTTGGCTGTTCAGCCTCTTAAATAGCTATTTCCTTCCCTAAACAACCACCCTACCTCCTCCTAGCTTTAGCCATGCCCCACCAGGGATAGTCAACATTCTGTGAGACTGTATCTTGCCCAAACTCCAGCCTGAGACCCAGAAGACTTGGGTAGCAGGATTTCTTTCCCCTTAGCCCTCTCCCAGTCTCTCACTGTCACCCAACACTGCCAGGAACTAAAAGACCCCCCCCCCCCCCAACAGTGGGATCAGCATACCTCTCTCACTTCCTGGCTTTGTGTAGTGAAAGCCATTATTCATTGATTCACTCATTTTTTAGTTCATGCATTCATTCATCAGACTTTTATTTAGCATCTATTGTGTTCTAGGCATCACTTTATGGGTGAGAGTTATAGCAGCACACGAAACAGACAACATCCTTATTCTTTTAGAGCTTATTTCCCAGTGGAGAAAACAGACTAAGTGAATAAACAATCAAACAAGTATATATTAGATAGTGATGTAAATAAAATCAGAACATGACATATTGACTGGGGTGGGTGTAGGGAATACTGAGAAGGTATAGTTTTTGCCTGTGTAAATGAGAGTGCCAAAGACCTAGGAAAGTTTTAAAATAGCCCAAACATTATTAAATGCCGTGGAGGATTGATGGCCTACTGGCATTCATTTCCCCCTTGTTCCTTTCTAAACAAACCACTTCCCGTCTCAGGGAAGGCTGCGTGACCCAGCTTCAATGCTTGGCCCTGGTTAATATCAACCAGTAACACCATCCTCCTTGTCAGTGATTGGTCTAAGAATCTGGGCCTAACCCAATCAGCACATAGTATTTTCCTGTCAACAAGGATTGGTTCAGGAATGGGCACATGATCTCATTTGAGCCAATGAGATATGAGGGGAATTTTTTGGAAATGCCTGGGAAGTTTTCTGCTCTTAATAGGAAGAGATGGTCTGCCTCACTAGGTGTGAACAAGGAAACAAGCAGACCTAGTTGTTCCTAGTAGCTGGCCTATGGCCAAGAGGCAAATACTCCTGAGAGGAAATCTGGCCCCGGGGTAGCTGAGTGTAAAGAAGGAAATTGTCTGGTTGTTGAGGAAGTCAGTGAACCTCTAGACTAACTGATTTTGAAAGCCTGCTCGTGGGCACTCAGCATTCCGGTGCAGGCCACGGCTTGTTTATACACAGAGCGAGCCAGAGAGCCCCCGGGAGCAACCCCCAACCAGTGACAGACAGGAGACGACGGATAACTGCCTCAGCTTACTTGTCCCTTGCTTGAGAACAACTCTGAGCATGTTATGTGACAGAGAAGCCCTCCCCACGTTGGGAACATTTACACTGAGCTGTGAATAACAACAAGAAGTCATCCGTGAGCAGAGTGTTCACAGCTGCGGCAACAAGTTGGCACAGACCCTAATGTGGTATTTGTTTTGGCATGTCCCAGAATCAGAAAAAAGGAGGACGAGTATGGCTTGCCCCTGGTTAGCAGAAGCTGCAGTTCTAGAACCAGGGTGTCCGGTGAAGTCCTTTTCCTCATCTTGCTTGCAGTTTGGCCTGGAGCAAGTTATTTAATCCTTTCGAGGCTTAGGTTTCTCATCTCTAAATGAGCTTGGTAGTAGCACCCACATGACAGGTTTATAATGAAAATCAAATGAGCTCATGAAAGTGAAGTGTTTATCGCAGTCCCTGGCCCACAGTAGTTATTCTCTCATCTAGATTAGGTCTGTTTGCCTAATGTTCAATTTGCTATGGATTTTATGTCTTTTCAGGGTCATTGTCGGAATGAGCAGAGTAAAATTATACCCAGCTGAACCCTGGAACAATGAAGTACAAACCAACACTGGTAAACCCTGAGGAACCATAGCTAAAGTTTTTTTTTTTTTTTAATAGATTATCCAGATCTATTCAGAGCTCTAGTTGCCCCCAGAGTTTATCTCTTTGCTAGAAAATCTGGAAGCATATCTTAAAATCTGGCAAAATGTGAGATAAGTGTATCCTCTGAGTAAGAACACATCTCCTTTCCTGTAGCAGCGTCTGCTGGAAACTATCAAAAGATAATCAGTCAGAATCCATGAAGATTGTGGCCCGCAATAAACACTTTGGCCAATTTGTCCATCAAACAAGATTAAAAACATACTGCAGACATATTACTGAGAAAAGCCGGATGTGCTAATACGGTTCCACTGGAACACACATAATTAATTACCTGATGGACCTTGACACATATATTGTGGGCTGCTTTGAAAGCCTGTCTCCGGACCATGTACTCTAATGGGATATTATTATTGCAGGGAAAATCCTGAAGTAGCTCTTATATTGAGGGCCATCACAAGCACTACTGCCTTTTAGCCCATCTCAGCCTGTCGGGAAGCACTGCAAAATTGCATATGCTAATTGCACAGACAAATCTGTGCAGTGATTCCAGAACTTATCTGCAAGAGGGAAAGATTCCATGCAGGATAGTTTTAGCAGTGCGTTATTGTAAATCCACAGAGAAAGCCCCTGGATTTAATAATGTGTATTTGCTTACAACAACAAAGACCAAGAAAATGTGTCTTGCCTTTTGGTAGTGCTAGTTCCTTTAGCACTTTCTGTCAGAGCAGTCTAATGAAATATTAATAATAGAAAGTGCTTGTTTTATTTATCTAGGGCAAGTAATATTTTTCTTACCTCTAGTAAGCTCTTAAAGTAATCAAACTCTTCTGCATTTAGTCAAAAGCTATTTAGTGACCATTTCTGTCTGCCATCATATACTAATTTTCTATAATTATGTACTATTAAAAATGAAATGAAGAGATAGAGAAGGAGTCAGTTCCTAGCTTTGACACTTATTCATTCTTTGACCTTAATAATAAGAGTAATAATGATAGCTAATATTTATGACAGCTTACCAGGTCCTAAGCATTATGCTTAGCACTTAACTGATACCCATTTCATTTAATATTTGCAAAAAGGCTTTGGGAGGGAGATGTGTTATCATTATATCCTTTTTATAGTTCGGAAATAGAACTTAAAAAGGTTAAGACACTTGTTGAAGGTCATGCTCTTAGTAGATGACCTGGTTGCATTGCAAACTTGGGCTGCCTGACCTTGTATTCACTGCATTTTGCCTCTTCTTGGGCTGATTTCCTCCTTTATATTTGTCTTCCTCTCCTAGGTAACTGGGGAGTCCAGGGCTCTGCCAAGACTGTTTCCAGACTTGGTGTGGGAGAGAGCGGGGCTTGCTCACAGCTGAGGACCTGGAGCACGGTGTGAGTGGGACCAGAGCTGCGGGCTGTGGGAGGGCTGGGCAGGAAGCAGGGGAAGTCTGGTGTGCCCAGTCCCAGTCCAGTGATCCAAAGTGAAGAGTCAGCTGCAGAGGACCTGCAAGACTGAGCAAGAGAGTCTGGAGGGGACTCTAGCAATGGGAACTTATCACAGGATGTTCAGAGCAAAGGATGTTGGTGGGGGTGGAGCCGCAAAAGTGACAAGTGTATTCCTGCCATTGATGAAACAGAGGTGATAACAATGTCACTCTTACATGGATCTCTCTAAGAGCAAGCAAAATAGCCTATGTGCAAAGCACTTTGCAAACTCTGAGAGTTTTTATTACAAAGGGTTTTCTGTGTTTGTGCACACACAGTAAAGTGAATCTGTGCATCTGTGTTTCTCGCACTGCAGGCTGACCTAGGACACCTCAGTTGGGTTTAGGACTAGAAGGAAAGTAGAAGATCGTTTTGCCAGACAAACAGATTAGGTAACTTCCCAGCTTTGTCACATGTTCTGAGGGGAGAATATTCAAGTGTATCAAAAGAATGAACACCATTGCAATATGATGCTCTCATGTTACAGCTTCTAGGTGATAATATGTGGTATGTTGACAGACTGACAGACCGAGTACAGGATATAAAATACATGTGGTGGATTTTGTTGTGTAGCTGCTGATCAGCAATTGGTTAGTGGCAAAGGGAATCTCCGGGGTTTGTGAGTGCTGTCCCCTATCCTAGGAGGAAAGACAGCACCACAAGGGGAGCTGCATTTGGATGCAAAGTCAGCAGAGGAGACCTTGGGACCCTTCACTAACACCCCCAATCTGTCAGTACAGGCTGGAGATGGGGTGGGTCGTGGGGTCACACAGAACATGCTATTGGGTTTCTGTTCCACTCCTGCAGCCCAGAGAGCTGAAATTAGCACCCTGGGGAGGCAGCTGGTGTCACAAGGCAGCTACAGGGAATGCATCCAACAGGGGGGTAAGGCTTGTGCCTGATTTGGCTGGCAGCAGAACCAAGAAGGGGGTGGGCAGAGGCACAGCTGTTACCTGGCAAGGAGGCCTGGCAAGCAGCAAACCAGAAGTAGAAAGCTGGAGGCTTTGTAGCCTCACCAACACCAGGAAGAAGCTGTGCAAAGACATTTCTCTGCTGGAAATGCCCTTGGCTCCTGCTGCATACCATTTACTTCAGGCTGAATAGGAAATAGACATTTACATCAGCCCGTCTCTGGATCATAATCTGAGAGGAGGATTCCAAGGTCAGGAGAAATAAGCAAACCTAGTCTTTCGGTTTGTGAAGGAAACACTAAGCTAGAGTAAGCCTTGCTTTACTCTAGGATGAGTAGGAAAAACCCAGAGGAGCTAATGAAAAGATTCTGGAGCAGAAAAATGGAGAACACACTATTCAGGATGTAGAGAAAAAGGACAGAGCTGAAAATAATAATAGGTAGCTGAGGAGCAGAGTGTAGTGATTAAACAGAGACAATTGAGGTTTCTAAATAGGAGACCAGAGCAAAAAGGATGACAATGATGTTCAAATATGTAGTGGAAGAAAACTTGCCTAAGCTGTGGGATGTCTGAGTCTATGTGTAGAAATAGCTAATCTATGTATATTAATGAAAAAAAATTCAGACATATCCTGATGATATTTTTAAATTTCAAATACTTCCGAAGCGTTCATTCAGGGAGCAAAGCAAGTGGCCTGCAAAGGGATCGTATTTCCCTCTGGTATCCTCTCAACAACATTACAATTTAGAAGAGCATCGATTATGGGAATAGATGGGGAAAAGATTTGGCATAGGAGTGGTACAGGAATTTTATTCCAATAAAGTTATATCTATATATGAAAAACATTTCATTTCTGAAAGGGTAAGTAAAAGAGCTATGAAAAAAAATTCCTTTTGTGGGGGGAATAGCTAAAAAGTGAGTTCTAGCTGACCTAGAGATAGAGAACTCAATGATGGGAAAATCAGTTTGCAAAAGGGCTTGCACTAAGCACAAGTTGTACATAAATTAAATTTAAAGAATTATAAATATGGTTTTAAACCAAAGGAAAATGTCAGGAACAAATTTTGAAAGAAACATACCTAATAATAAAATTGGCAGGGTTGGTTATGCATGGTTGTCCAAAGTACTTAACACACAGTACAGGGTTATAAATATTTGCGGAATGTGGATAGGACTCTCACCAGGTATGTAAAAAGAAGTTGAAGAAATGGGGATGGCCAGTACTCAGAAGAAGCTAAGTCATTTCCTCCTTCTAAGGGTAAAGCAGAAAATTTAGGAGAGTAAAGTGGGACTTTTTGTTCCCTTTCTGCTCAAGAAACAGATTTTTTTGTTATTGCAAAGCAGAAGTCAAGTTCATTATATCCGTGTAGTAATAATTATTATAAGTACAATGGGGTCTGGTAGATTCTCTGAGCAAGGAACTTTTAGGTCGTGTATTTAGGAAGTGATGGATACGCTGAGGGAAGACAGATACCTTTTACCACATAACAGTACCCCCACGTCAACAGGCCTAAAGGGACAATGGGTCTCTCCTGGTTTCTGTCAGCTGTGAAATCTAACTCCAAAATGCCACATTCTTCCCTCACCTCTGTATTAGTATGATTGACTCTTTCTTAATTTTTCACTTTATTCTTTTGGACTTACATGACTCATTGAATTAAGTTAGCCAGGTTTTTTATTTATAGAGAATCGATTGCAGTGATTCATAACCACAATTCTTTTAAGACTACTACTTAACAATGAGCCAAAATGTTGGCTTTTATAGGTGTCAGCATCTGAAGCTCACTGTTGAGCAGAGCTGTTTCCCCATATAGAAACAGAGTCTGCTTTAAGACTGCAGGGGACTTAGTTGAAGAATAGATAATGGTTTTGTGTTATAAACAACACCAAAGCTGTCTGATTCTGCCTATGTTAGAATGAGTGGAGAACCAGCAAGGACGGTTTGAACAGTTTGTGCCAGAAACTCTGGAATGAATGGGATCTGTTCTGGATTAGGGATTGAGACCAAGACAGATCCAGGACATTCTCAATAGATGGGCTTAATCTGGATTTGAGTCGTTACAGAATCAATTTATCACAAGTCTTGGTGGTGGTAGTATTTTTACCCTTGGCCTGATCATAACAGACATTTTGGACCATCTTTTAGGTAATAAGATGTTCTCTAATTTGAGTGTGAAGTTTAGCAAAAGTATGTATCTTTGTTTTGGAAAATAAGTTTCAGGAAGTATCAAGGGTGGATGATTTACCTCTTTCCTGAATTTGACCTTGGCTCAGAAAAAACATGGCAGTGGGTTGAGGATTTCCTGGGAATTTCTTTGCCCTGCTCTAAATGTGTCAGAGACACACAGGCCTGTTCTTTGTCCTCCATTGTCTATTGTATCCACAGAACATTTAATTCTGTTTGAAGAACGCTAAAGCTGGATTATTTTTCCTGCATATTATCTGTTTTGTGAATTTTGGGGGATGAATTTTAGACCACTTTTTCCAAGTATAAACATGTGCTAGAAAATGGAAACTCATTTCAATACTAGTAGAAATTAGTATAATACAGCTATGGGTTGGCTGCAACATAGTATATAGTGTGTTTTGAAGCCAAATGAAAATATTTTTATATTATTCATTTCTTTATTGTCAATGCCTTTATTGAGTGAATAATTTTGACTTTGTATTACTACTGCTTAATAGGTAAAATAACCACAAACACATGAAACAGAATTATCCTTTAAAAAGATTTCAAATGACAAGGTTATGTCTGTGTAATTTTAATTCTGATTTATTATATTTTTAATGTTACTCTGACCTAAGAGTTTGCAGAATATTCTCACTAACATATATGAATATATATAAAATATACCTATATCTTTGAAATATCACCTGGTTTGATTCTGTTACATTAGCATCCAGAGAGACTTAATTTATAATGTACTCCTGGTCCTATTGCAGGTGAATAGTTCATGCAGTGGCAGGGCTGCTAAAAGGAAGAACAATCGTAGTCAGTCAATCTGCTAGCTTGTTCATGGTGCTTCTGATGTACATTAGCATGGTTGGTGGTGGGGTGAGGGTGTCAGGAAAAAAGAGACTTAGATCATAAAGGCAGGGGAGAGAAGAGTCAATGCAGGAAGGTGAGGAGTGAGCAAGGGAGGAATTATCAGTGGGGGGAGCTGAGGGAGAGGTGAGAGACACTGAGAGTTTGAGGGCTGGAGGATGGATTTTACGAAGTGTTGTGGGTCTGTGCCCAATACCCTTTGGCATTCGTTCCCTTTGGAGTTCCCATTAGGGTTGGAATTTCTCTCTTTACTTTAGGCTGCTGGTTAGTGTTTCCTCACATGGAGCCTGCGCGGAGTCTGGATGTGGGTGCGAGGTGCTGACGGTAGAATGTGTGCACAACACACATGCTCTCTGCTCTCATGGAACTCGAACACCAGGAGAGGAGCTGGCAGCAATCAAATAACCACCAGAATATCATTCATCCATTCAAAAACTATTTGTTAAGCATCTACAATGTGCTAGGCAATATTTTAAGTTCTGGGGATTCCAATCTATTAGTAAAACAAACAAATAACATTATTCCTTCCTGTGGTGGCTTTATACTGTGCCAACCTATCTAAGCTGGAACTACGTTTCTCAGAATTTCCTTCTCTAGAAAGTTGAGGGTTAGGATGGCTACAAGAGAAATTTGCATAAGCTCTGGAAGGCAGGGGCGAAGCAGCAGCTAGGGCCCCAGGCTGATCTGCTGGACCGTGTGCTGGGGGTGACCTGCCTGTCCTGCTGGATCTCCTCCTGCTGCTTCTCTGAGGCCTGGGCCTGGTGCAGGGCAAGCTCCATGGAAAAGGGACCAGCTTCTCCTGGAGGTTCCCTATAGCCGTGAAGCTGGAGTCGCTGAGAGACAGATGAGGTTCCAGTTTGTCCACAGTTGTCCTTGTGTGCTCTGCTTTGTCCCCGCTGGAATGGTTGACTTATGGTGACTTCAGGCAACAGCCCTTACAGCCTGCCCCATCTGCCCCTCAGACCACATGGTAACCGGTCCCCACCATAAATCCTTTGCTGTCTATCTCTCACAGTGGTTCTGCTGCTCTGATTGAGCCCTGACGATATGCTGCCCTTGCAGAGTTTATGTTCTAGATGGACAGTAGACAGTTTAATAAATGTAATAAGTAAATTGTAAATATGCTTAAAAGTGAAAGGTGCTATGGAAAAAAAGAAAATTACAGAAGGAAGGGTAAGGGGGCTTAGCTGCCATGCAGGGTGGGGTGGGAGGCAGGGTCTTGCGTTAACTAGGGTGGCCATGATGGGCCTTACTGAGAAGGAAAGATCTGGGCACAGACCTGAAGGAGGGGAGGGGTGGCCCAGGGAAAATCTGCATGGGCAGAGGGAGCAGAGAACACACTGGAGTGTGCCAGGAGCTCCAGGGAGCCCTGTGTGACTGGAAAGGAGACAGCAAGGAGGAGGGCAGGAGTCAGGCTGGAGCTGTGGCGGGGTCTGATCTGCACCACAGGGGTCGGCAAACTGGCCTGCCGGCCACATCCAGCTCCTTCACCTGTTTTTGTGCAGAAAGTCTTACTGGAACATGGCCACACTTCTTCATTTACATATTGTCTATGGCTGCTGTCCGGCTGTAACGGCAGAGTTGATAGTCATGATGGGGACCTTATGGCCTATGTAACCTGATATACTCACTGAAAAATTTGCCAACACCTGGTGTAGAACCTTGGAGGCTTGGCCTTTACTCTGAATGAGATGGGAGCCACCTTGCGGTTTTGAGCAGAGGAGGAACTGGATTGGCTTTATCTTATGTGAGGATGACTCCTGGTGCTGTATTGAGAATAGCGTGCAGGGAAGTGGGATAGAAGCAGAGAGATTCATGAGGAAGCTCTTGCAACAGTCCAAGCAAGAGATGATGGGGGCTTGCAGTGTGGGTGGTGAGAGGTGGTCAGATTCTTATTATCTTTTGCAGGTTGAGCCAACCTGACAGATTGGATTTGGGGTATGAGAAACATAGAAGAGTCAATAAACGTATAATTACAACCCATCTTAACTGCTGGTATAAAAGAATTCCTTAGAGGTATCTCAGGGACCAATGGGGATGAAAGAGGTGCCAATCTTCCTCCTCACTGGAGTAGCTCTGTTTTATGTATTGGGCTGTCTACAAATATAGTTGTTCTCAACTTTGACTGCACACCAGAATCATCTGGGAAACTTTCAAAGGTATTGATGCCTGGGTCCCGCCCCTCCAAATTCTTCTCCAGTTGCTTTGGGGTTTGGCCTGAGTGTTAAGATTCCTAAAAGCTCCCCAGGTGATATTTTCATCAGCCAAGGTTGAGAACCACTGCTCTAATTTCTTTTTAAAAATGTAAGCAACACCTGAATCCTGCTTTTTCAGTACTTTATTAGCAAAGTCCTAGATTGTTATCATTTTCATTTGCTTGCTTTCATTCTTCTCCTTTTGTTGTTTCTTTTTTGAGACAAGGTCTTGCTATGTTGCCCAGGCAGGTCTCGAATTCCTGGGCTTAAGGGATCCTCCTGTCTCAGCCTCCTTGGTAGCTGGGACTACAGCCACCATGCCTGGCTAATATTTTCTTTGAATGAACTTTCCATTCTTTTTGTATGATGGAAAAGAGCTGATTTCAGATCTAGAAATGTGTGGTAGAATTTGTCTTTTTAATTTTTTATCTTCTCAGCACCTTCATAATATCTCCTTAATTTCCTTTGAAGGAATTTCTTCTACCCTTTGTTTATAGCCTTAGTGGTAGAAGCATCTGTCCTCTTACCACTTAAGGTGATCTTCCTGGATCTTTTTTCTCCCTTCCCCTGGTATAGGCAGATGGCATCTATTAGACGTGAGCTCAAGCAGTTGGACCCACAAATGTGGATGTCAGAGGTGGTTGCAAGTGACATCCCAGCAATGTGCTATTGTAGTTCTGCCTGGGATTGTCCTACCAAGAAATGATTGCTGAGCTGTTTCCTAGTTCTCAGCCTTCAGAACCTCCTTGGTCCTTTCAATCCATTCCTGAGCCTGGTGCTCTGGCTTCCTGTCGATTCTGTCATTCTTCCTCCCTCTACCCTTTATCATGTTGACAAATTAGGTGCCCTGTTGCTGAAGTTAGCTATAGCATGTAATCAAGAAACCTATTGATACAGAATGCCTGGGTGGCATTCTTTGCTCTATTTGCATCCTGACAATATTCCAGTCTATTCATTTGGCAACTGTGCACTGTGATTTCTTTGTTGGAAAAGAGCAAACAAGAATAACAATCTATTGAGCTGTGCTTATTCAACAGAGAACAGACAGATATGAATTGGTGCCAGAACTTCTGAAGGTTATAACAATCATTTATAACACTAGCACAGCTATCAATAATAACAACAATTTATTAATCATCTACTTCTTGAAAGTCAAAAATTTGATTTACTGTCTCTACAGATGCCAAGTATTTGGTTAGAAAATGTTATATATGTAAAATACAGACTAAAACTGGCAGGCTAACAAGGTCTCAGTCCTGGGGCATGTTTTAGATCTCCAAAGGAAAAGGAGTTTGTGTCCTCCAGGAAGCGGACACCAAGACAGAATTAGAAGTGTAAGAGATTTATTGTAGTAAATACCTGTGAAAGATAAAGGGAAAGATCACAGAAGCAGTAGAGACAACCTTCAGACCATCCTGCAGGTTTGAACACTGTGAAAGGGGCAGTAGGGAGGACTTGTAGAAGAACCTCTCATTGCAATGCAGCTCTGAGAAAGCCTAGACTAGGTTGATGGGGAGATTTGGCGCAAAAATCTCCAATCAGAGGAACCTTGTGTTGGACAGGAATCTCTCAACTCTAGTAGCCTTGCCAAGCTCAGTCATTGGTTGGGAGCAGACTGGGAAAAGGGTGGCCTCGATGTGAATCCTGGGATGGATCCCAAAAATGCCACATCTGAAGGCAGTAAGCTCACTACATTCCTTGTAGCAAATTCTCTCTAAAAATGTTTGCGTGGTGTACCCCCATAGAGGCCACAGAAAGCCATAGGAGGTAAGGGAGGAGGAATTTGCTTTCAAAAATCAAGGTCACCCTCCCCTACCTGCCCTGACTGTTATTCAAGACCACATAGGGCATGAAAACTGAATATATGGTGGGGGGGATTATTTGTGTATGTTGTCATTGTAGTTTTTGTGTGTGGTTTAGCAGGAAGTCTTTCAATCTGTTGTTTGGGAAGGGTGAGTCTTCATGAAACACAAATGCATTTTCCTTTCCCTAGGGAAGGATCAGAGGTGGGTTGCTTGGGAGAACAGGCTTTGGCTCTAAGAACTAGGTCCTTGGGGAAGAGTAGGTGCATTCTGAGAGATCTAGATCCTATCTCTTCCTTGCCTGCTCGAGTTATGTTCATTCTGTTCTCTCCTCTCTTTCATGTACCATATATTGCTCCTTCTCTACTGAATAAGTCCTATCATTATGGAAACATTTTCTTTAAGAATTTCCTCTAGTCCCAAATTCCTCTCCAATCACCTTCCTATTATTCTGCCCCTATTCAAGGGCAAGCACGTGAACGGTCTCCTCTTCCTTTACATCCATTCATTCTTTGACCCACATTAATCTGACTTCACTCTCACCTCTCCTCAGAAGTTCCATTTGTCAAGGGCGCCAGTGACTTCATGGAGCAAACCCAGTAGCCAGTTCTCTGTTCTTGCTCTGTGATCTTAGTGCATCCAACACTGCTGACCCCTCCTTTTTGGAACACTTACCTTGGTTTCTTCCTATTTCATGCTGGCATCTCCCTCTCAATATCATTAGCTGACTCCTCTTTCTCAACCAAATCTAATCTTTGGACTTACTCTTGTTTTGGTCTTAACTGAACATTTTTTTCCTCTCTCCTAGTAGTTCTTGGTCAAGGTATCATGGCCATTTTGGGCAGGACAATTCTTTGTTAAGTGGGATGCTCTTTGCATTGAAGGTCTTTTAACATCCCTGGTCTCCAGGCAACTAAATTCCATCTAGTCATTGGGGTTTTCATCAGTTCCCCTTTCAGCTAACCCTGGAAGGAGAAATTTGTGTAAAGGGCTTATTAAGGAGAAGCTCCTAGAAGAATTGGAAAGGGTGTGGGGGAAATAGGAGAAGACAGGAGAAGATAGGATAGGAGAAGACCCCAAAAAGAGTAATAGTTTAGAGTTTGTCCTGACTTGAGACACGGAGCTAAGCTTTTGTACTCCCACTTCCATCAGTCATTGGCTAAGGACTGCTCTGTGTGTGTGTGTGTTTGTGTGTGTGTGTATGTATATGTGTCTGTGTATCTGTGTGGTAGTGGCAGGAGCATTTGGGGTGAGTGGATGAACTTGCAAGCACTTTCAGCTCTCCATGATTGCAGCCAAAGCAGTCCAGTAGCTCAAAAGAAATATCTGAACAAAGTTGCAGGTACGAGCCCTTAAAAATAAAGCAGGCTGGGCACAGTGGCTCACAGGTGTAATCTCAGCAGTTTGGGAGGCTGAGGCAGGAGAATCACTTGAGCCCAGGAGTTTGAGACCAGCCTGGGTAACATAATGAGAATCCGTCTCTACAAAAAAGAAATAGAAAAATTAGCCATGTGTAGTGGCATGTGCCTGTAGTCTCAGCTACTCAGGAGGCTGAGGCAGGAGGGTTGCTTGAGTCCAGGAGTTCAAGGCTGCAGTGAGCTATGATTATGCCACTGCACTCCAGCCTGAGAAAAAGAGCAAGACCGTGTTTCAAAAAAAAAAAAAAAAAAAAAAAGGCACCCAGAGGTGGGGGAATGGACACCCAAAACTAGTAAGGAGGATTTCAGGGGACCTGCGTGGAGCACAGTGTCTGTTACAAGTGTCTGTAATGGGAACATGGATGGAACAGGTGGGTGCAGGCTGTGTGTAAGGAGGAGAAGGGAGGGTGGGCTTGACTGATCAGACCTCTGTATCCCAGTCATGAGAGTGGTCCCTTGCAGATCTGTTTTCTGGAATGTTCTCGGATGGGTGGTTAGGAGAAGGCAACTATAGGAGTTACTGTGTGAGTTCATAGGAGCCATATTGGCACAGAGCCCTGCTTCCAGCCTCTCGGTCCAGGAATTACTTTCTGGCATTAGCTGCACCTTGCTTGTACGCAGAGCCCTGGCCTAAAATGCCCTTCACTGCGTATGTCTTGTCTCCTCCCAGCAACACAACAGGACTCTCACGAACATAACAAGAGGCCTTGTGCAGTGGCGTGTTCTCCCCACTACCAGCAATGAACAGGAATTCTGTTTTGCTGTGTCCTTCAGATTGAGGTTTAATAACTGAAACAATCACAAATTTGAAAATTTTAAAATGGAAAGACAAAATTCTCCTGTTTTAGGAAACTCTTGAATAAAAAATACTTGTAAGTTTTAAAAGAGCATTACGTACAGGGTACATAATCAGTATACTTCAAGTAGGAAATAGAGGAAAGTAGATGCACTCTTGTGTGGAAATATTGAAAAATAGAGACGAGAATATTAACTTTCAATTCTAACACACAAAGGCAACTGATTTAGTATTTTAATTTTAATTCTTTTTAATATTTTAGTATTTTTCCATGTCTGTTTTTCATATAAGGCTTTCCCACATAATGTTATAATAGAAACATGTGGTTTTAAAATATGTCTAAAATTTCTTTGATACTCCTTTCTTCTAGAAATGGCTCTTAATTTACCTCCTCTTAAGTGGGAGATGGGCTTAGGGACTCACTTCTAATAAATAGACTATGGCACAAGTAATAGTGTGTGACTTTGGAGACTAAGTCATGAAAAGCAATTTCTTCTTGTTTTCCCTTGGAACACTTGCTCTGGGGAAGCCAGCTGACATGTTGTGAGGATGCTCATGCAGCCCTATGGAGAGATCCATGTAATGGTCTCTGCCAACAGCCTCCACCAGGAGCTCTGTCCAATAGCCAGACATGTGAGTCATTTTGGAAGCATATCCTGTAGCCTCAAGCAAGCCTTTAGATGATGGCAATCCTGGCCAACATATTGACTACAACCTCATAAGAAGCCCTGAAATCACCCAGGTAAACTGCTCTGAAATTCCTGATCTACAGAAACTATGAGATAAAAAATGTCTGTTGTAGCTCACACATGTAATCCTAGCACTCTGGAAGGCCAAGGTGGGAGGATTGCTTGAGCCCAGAGTTTGAGACCAGCCTGAGCAACATAGTGAGACCCTGTCTATACAAAAAACAGAAAAATTAGCCAGGTGAGGTGATACACACCTGTAGTCCCAGCTACTTGGGAGGCTCAGGCAGGAAGATTGCTTGAGCTCAGGCATCTGAGGTTGCTGTGAGCTATGATGATGCCACTGCACTCTAGCCTGAGCAACAGAGTGAGACTGCCTCAACAACAGCAACAAAAAGTCTGTTGTTTTGGGATAATATTTAATATAGCAATAGATAACTAATATGAAGCTCTTGACGTATTCGTGTTGCCTTTTAAAAGATTATACAAATTTATTCACTCATCAAAAATAGATAAGAATGGCTGTTTCACTATGCCCTTTTCAACTGAATTTTTATGACTAAAGGAAAGAATCTTTGCTAATGTGGAAATAAATTATTATATCCTAGAGTCTTTCATTCTGATTTGATTAAAATTAGAGTTAAAACAATTTCACTGTCACTTAATAAAAACTTAAGTAAAGGAACCATTAACACAAGGACTTTAGAAGATGCAAAGCATGATTTAGTTATTGACCTTTATTGAGAGAGGATAAGAAAGGGTAGAAAATATGTAATATCATTTATCATAATATTTGTTAATTTTATTCTTTTTTTTCATCTATTGTGTTTAGGGGATAATTTTATTCTTTATCTTATCATAAAATTGAGTTTCTGTCTAAAATATGTTTACTAAGAATGGCAAATGTTTTCTGTAATCTTTATAATTTTTCTTTATTAGATCCAAGAGCTGCTGATATGAAACGTGAAGACTTAATGTTTCTTATAGACAATCATATCTGCTAGAATTTTTTGGTAGAGAACAGTATCTTTTATTTAAAGTTGTTTATTTTTTAAAGAATGTGGCTCTTCTCCTCAACTGTGTGATAACTAACTATTAACTGGTCGTGGCTTCAAAAATCTGGTTATAATCTTCTCAAGCCATGTTCAAAAGTCTTGAAGCAGGGTAATATTTGTAAGCTTTTCCATCTTATGTAAGTCATACAAGTAAAAATAATCCTTGTAATATTATAATAGAATCAGCTCTTAAACTAAAAATGAAGCCTCAACTTCCTAGCTACTCTCTTGATAAACTAAAAATAAGGAGGAGGAGTTTTTACCTCAAAACATGAAGAAGACCTTGAATAAAATATAACATTTGTAGTTTTCAAATAGCCTTATGTGTGGGAATATGCACAATGCAATCAACTACCTTGTTATTTCCGTTTTCAGAAGTTCATTCATTTCTTTTCATCATTATTTTGAATTTGTCGAGTGCTTTACGGCTTTGATGCTGCGTCTGTGAGTGAAATCGGAGCGAGCAATATTGCCCATTCAATCACGGAAGCCCGAAGGTGGCTGTAATATTGTTGCATTTGCAGGATATGATTAGCTGCTAACTGAACGTGTGGCAGCATATGCCTGAAACAGCAAGAAATCCAGCATAGAAGGAAAAATACGGAACTGAAATGAAAAACAACTTATGATACTTATTAGCACTAACATTTTAATGTAAAACTCCTAAAAAACAATAGAATAATTTATATCCCTGAATTTACTCTTGTGTAGTGTTTTTCTGGGAACTTCTGGAGAGGTCTTTTGTTTCTATTGCTCTGTCTGGTTTTTGAGTACACTCATGAAATCTGCTATTTGACTCCCTATACTACATGATTTTCATTCTAAATGTACAAGTGGAAAGATGCTATCTCATGTAATTATATGTAATATCCGTGAAAGCATTAAGTTAGGTGACTGCCTTATTATTTAAAAATATATTTTAAGTAAACATTTTAAAATACAAACATTTTTATTTAAATATATTTTGAATGCATCAGTGCTGCATCTTAACTACATAGTTCAGGAAGATGGCCTGGCACTCAGTTTTGTGTTTGCTCACTTGAACAGGCCACTTCCAGTTCTTCTCAGAAAGAGGCACACTTAAACAAACATATAAGCAAATAAATAAATGCTAGCTTAAACAATAATTGGCAATTTGACCATGTTCTGACATCATAACACAATGGATGTTATCTTGCTCAGAGAGAGTTTATTTCTATGTGTATCAGTGACCTGTGAAGAATTACAAGAAACTCTCAAGTTTATAATAATTGGGAAAAATGTGATATTTTTCCCTTGCCCTCAGGTCCTTTCAAACTTTGATTTTATGAATAAATTTGCTTGGCCGTGTTTATTTCTGGTATCATAGAAGAATTTGATTTTATGAAGTAATGTATAGTCCCTATGTTTGGCAGAAACATGACTCCTTTTTAACAATGAGGGGAGAAAATCTCATAACCTCTTCTGACTGTGTCTTTTAGCACTTCATGCCATAAAGTCACTGCCATACTGTTCATTGCTTGGTGCAGAACTCAGTCTGGGTCTTTCCTCACAATGTTGGCTTTGAACCAACAACCCTGCCTCCTACCTCTCGTCTGCACACCTAGACTCTTCCTGTCGGGTGTGGAGCTTGGGCTGGAAGCCATCCTGGCTCTGCATGCAGCCCTTTCTGACATCTCCACTAATCCCTGATGCGGGACCTGGGTGTCTGGCACCCACCGTCCTTCCTGGCTGGGTCCTCTGTGCTCTGGGCCCTCACTAATCTAGGAGTATGGATTGGACACCTGCAGAGTCTATTCCTTCTATGCATGATGATTTAGAAAACAGAGCAAAAATTTGCTAAGCATTGCCACTTCTAATGAGTGTCCCTTTCACACAATTGTATGTTTTAAGATTATAGAAAAAGAGACAAAGCAGGTGTTAAAACATTAGCTAAAAGCACAGTGCATTCTTTCTAAAAAGATTTCCTTGTCATTTTGGATGGCTTTGGAAAAAGAAATAAAACAAAGTAGACCATCATTGGAACTATTTGTATTTCCTGTGGCAAGAGTTTACATTAGCTTTAATTTCAGTTTTTTTTTTTTTTTTTGGTAAGAAAAGTCAAGGCAAAAACAAATCACACAAATTCAATATTCTTATGTGTGTGTGTTAGCTCCTAAACAACCCCCAAGTCTAGTGTCAGGGATGTTAAGTAATCTTACTGGACCCTGTCTCTAGTACTGCCAGTTAGCTCCTCCACTTCATGCTCCACTATTCCCACAGGGTTTTTTAAAGAGTGCAAGTCTGATCATGATGCTCTTCTTGAAAATAAAGCAAATCTTCAATAACAAAAACGTCTCCTTTAAACTCATGGGAAATACCATGAGTTCAGTCCAAACTCTTTGTAGAGTCCAAACTCCAGTGCATGTTCTCTCTTCCTCCAGTGATTGTTCTCCACTGTCTGCTTTGTGACCTCCAGTTTCCCTCATGACCCGCTTCCAACATCTCCGCTGTGAAATCCCCTTTCATCTCCCTCCCTCAAGGTGAGCTGATCCTACTTGATGCCACGACTTTATATTGAATATAACACTACATTTCAACACTGGTTTATAGTTATTTATCCTTCTATTCCAGACTTTAAGCTCCTCAAGGGTAGAAATCTTATCTCTTTTGAGACCACCGAATCTGGATGCTCCCAAAATGTGTGTGGAATGAATAAACGATTTTGAGAAGCAGTGAAAAGCCAGGCCCAGCCATTGACTGGAAATATTAAGGTATGATATGGCCATCAGACTCTATGACACAAATTGTTTCATCTTTCCTTAAAAATATTAACTGCAGTCTGTGGAAGTTTGGACCGTGCCCAACTCTTGTGTGTGAAAGTAAATTTGACAGGGTCTCCATAATATTCCTTCACTCCAGCTGGCTAAAGGAATGCTAAGTCAATGCTTTTCTCTACGCAACCAATACATTTTTATTTGGCTTGTCATTTATTAACCTCTGAATAACTTGTTATAGGTCAAGTGACAGAGTTGAGAGAGGGATTTCTTTGAGACAGGCTGGCTGGCTGCCCAGGCAGGCTCTCTCTTGAGTTCCATCATCCCAGAAGTGCTGCCTTATTCTAGGTCTAGTTCTTTGCCTTCCACAACCTTGACATTTCATTCGGCACAGAAATGATCATGTAACAAGCCCACAAGACTGAGGTGTATTAATCAAGATTCTAGTCTATTAATTTACAATGAGAAATATAGCTGGCAAGCAGATGAGAAGTTCATATTAGTTGAATAGTGTGTTCTATCTAACTTCTTTAGGAAAACAGGTATGGGAAACCAGTGTTAAATCTTAAGTTGCTCAGTGGATCTAGATGAAGAGTAAGGGGACAACTGTCATTGAGCCCTGAAGGTTGCACGTTCCACTTTCCTCTTGGCCCCAGCTGCCAAGCATACTGGATATTTGCACTCAGGGCTGCAGTAGTTTTTCCCCTGGATGGAAGACCCATGAAAAAGTCCTTATCTTTTGACTTCCCACTTACGAGATCCCAATGTAGTCAGTTCCTGCTATTAACAGGATTTCTTCAGGCAAGACAAAATACAACTATCTATTTTAATATGTAATTTCCATGTTATAATCCAGTAACACTACTGTCACACTGCACATCCTGGACACCTTGATTGGACTTGAATATTTTCAAATCCCCATGGCCCAACATTTTCTTGAATTAATTCCTACATTTGGCTAATCTCATCCATCATGTATTAGCTCTTACTATTTTTGTTCTTAGGAATTGGCAACCTTATTTATAGGTTTTAGGGGCCCAGGACTTTGCTTCTAATGTTGATAACACAGTTTTGGGGCACTGGCCCACTGCCAGACTCCCTGTAAATATTACTTGATAATTATTGCTTAAGCAGGGTCTTTCAGACCAGCAGTGCCATGCTGTGTATCATAAAAATAAATTTGTGGGTTCTCACCAGGAGCTTAAAAATGAAAGAAAATATTGGAATGTGTGGCACATAGTAAGGTAAAGATTGTTTTATGTGCATTCTCTGTATTAGGTTGTGATGTAAAATGTCTTTTATTTCTGGGCCATAGTTAAAAGAATTTATAAATCACTCCCTAGAACTCAGACCTTCATCCTCTGCCTTAGAGAGTAGGATGTCCTTTGTGTGTGAAACTGTTAGGAAACTTATTTACATAAAACCTTGGTCATGAAGAGTCCTGTTATTGAGAGGACAGTATACACTCTGGGTCAGAGGCTTGCAGAAAGGTCTCATACTGGGGAGTGTGTGACAGGAGCAATGGGTAAAAAGTGGCGCAAAGCTCACTGCACTATGACCATGCCACTGCGTGCTAGCCGGGTGACAGAATGAAACTCGGTCTCAAAAAAATAAAAAAGAGGTGCAAAGCAGGCAAAGCCCAATGTGGGATCGTGGGATGAGAAGTCAGCTGGGAAAAGCAGTCACTGCTTCTCTGTTGCTCAAGTTTGTTTTTTGCACTGGAGCATGGGCTCCTGACTGTCAGAGCAGAGCTGCACCAAATTTACCAAATTCCAGATGAGACAGGTCCATGGTGACCCCAGTCAGAGTCAGCTAGTCAGAATAAGTGGATATATTTTCATATGAAATTCAAATTTTCTTCTGAAATTGCTCTCATAAGCATAAAAATGCAGCATATATTTGGGTACTCAAAGATAAGTGTTTGGCAAACTCCTAGAGGTACAAATGCATTTTAATTTCTTTTCTCTGGGGTCCAGCTTATTTCCTGTAGCTAATGTGCCTGTGGACAGACAGGTGGTGCTGAGTATTTGAAAATGTCAGACTGCATTATCCATCCTTCCATTTATTCATCCATACGTCTCTCTATCCATCCTTCTGTTCATCTGTCCATCCGTCCCTTGTTGACCACCTGTGTACTCTGCGCAGTTTGCCCTCACATTGTGTATTTTCAGGAAATCTCAGGTTGGAAGAGAATTTTAAAGTGGTTAGACTCAGGATGAAGATGGCTGACTAAATACAGGTAGTATGTGCCCTCTCCCTGAAGAGGAACTGGAATAGTAAGCAGATACATTTTTTTTAGACAAATTTATTGAAGTATAATTTACATTCCATGCCATTACTCCATTTTAAGTGAACAATTAAATGATTTTTAGTAAATTTGCCAAGTTGTATAGCTAGTCACATAAATCAGTTTTAGAAGATTTCCTTCCCCCTATTAAGACCCCTAATTCCCATCCCAAACTATATTTCAAGCATGCCCCTCCCCTTCACAACGTTCTCCACATCCCTCAGATGTGAGTCTACCCCCCAACCCCCGAATCACAGGTGGACACCACCACCATTTGAGCACCGTAGTGTTAATCAGTCAGTACCAATTTGATGGCGAGTATATGTGGAACCCATTCTTCCATTCTTGTGTCACCTCACTTCAAATAATGGGCTCAAGCTCAATCCAAGATAATATAAGTGGTGCTAGCTCACTGTCGTTTCTTAAAATTGAGTAATATTCCATTGTAAACATATACCAAATTTTAATAATTCATTCATGAATTGACGGGCACTTGGGTTGTTTCCATGACCTAGCAATAGTGAATTGTGCTGCCATAAACATTCGTGTGCAGATGTCTTTATTGTAGAATGTCTTATGCTCTTTTGGGTAGATGCCTAATAATGCTATTGCTGGATCAAATGGTAATTCTATTTTTAGCTCTTTGAGAAATCTCCAAATTCTTTCCCACAGAGGTTGCACTAATTTGCAGTCCCACCAGCAGTGTAAGAGTGTTCCTGTCTCTCCACAACCTCACCAGCATTTGTTGTTTGGGGATTTTTTGATAGAGGCCAATCTCACTGGGGTTAGGTGGTATCTCGTTGTGGTTTTGATTTGCATTTCTCTAATGATTAGAGATGTTGAACATTTTTTTTATATGTTTGCTAGCCATTATTTTGTCTTCTTTGAAAAAGTTTCTGTTCATTTCCATTGCCCATTTATAAATGAGGTTGTTTGATTTTTTCTTATTAATTCTTTTGAGTTCTAGGTAGATTCTTGTTATCAGACCTTTGTCAGAGGTGTAGAGAGCAAATATTTTCTCCCATTCTGTAGGTTGTCAATTTGCTCTAGTGATAGTTTCTTTGGCTGTTCAGAAGTTTTTTAATTTGAGCAGATCCCATTTGTTTATTTTTGTTGCTGCGGTCATTGCTTTGGGGGTCTTCTTCAAGAATTCTTTGCCTAGGCCGATGTCTGAAAAGGTCTTCTTGACATCATCTTCTAGGATTCTTAAGGTTTCATGCCTTAGGTTTAGGTCTGTTAACCATCTTGAGTGTATTTTTGTGAGAGGTGAGAGGTAGGGATTCAGTTTCATTTTTCTGCATGTAGCTATCCAGTTTTCCCAGCACCATTTATTGAAAAGAGATTCTTTTCCCCAATGTAT